>DWHO01001837.1:0-14432 GCA_018247575.1 Eurytides lysithous rurik | reverse complement strand
AGTGTTTTTACTTCCGCATTTCGTCCGGTGAGTGAGGTGGCCCATACCCCTCCCCCCTTTCTTCTCTCTCTCACTCCCCTTCCCTGCCTGTCACTCCTCCCACTCTCTTTCGAAAATATCCCCCTTAACTGCTGGCAACGCTTTTGCACTTTCTATAATGTTGCAAATGTCCAGGGGCGGCGGTAATCACTAACCATTAAGTGAGCCGCTTGCTCGTCTGTCAATCTACTGCATTGAAAAAAAAATCCCGACTGCAAAATTAAATCAGACCTGTGGAAGATTATTCTTATACTCTCTTGATCTCTCAATGGTCTCAACTCGATGGTCTTCAAAGAATAGAACAAATTTAAACCTTAACTAAAAGCACTCTTAATTAAGTAATCTTTCGAATAGAAAAAACCTAAATCAACATAGGTTCATTCGTTTGGGAGCTACGATGCAACAGATGAACACAAATATACGTAAGTCTCATAATACTAAACGTATAAGGTTAAGATTAAATGACGATCAGTTGTATATGATTAAATTGTAGTGGGAGATATTTCTGTATGATTATTTGTTTACTAGCTTTTTATATAGATTAGGAGGCAAACAAGCAAGTGGATCATTAAATGGTAAGCGAACACCGTCGGCCATGGACATCAGCAACATCAAGGGACTTGCAAATAAGTTGCCGGCGTTTAAGGTGGAAGTTTCTTGGGCCTCCGGTCACCTCACTCACTGGACGAAACGTGGAAGCACGAACAACTTCATGGCGATTTTTTGTGAGGTCTTGTTTGTGTCTACTTACCCGGTTCGTGCCGGCCTGGATCCGGAATCTGGTATACGATTACCAGGAATCTACGAAAGCATTACTGTGTTTCGGTTTAAAATGTAATGTTTTCAGAGAAACTCCTGAGCATGTGTGCCGTTTAGTCTCTCAACTACAGCTTTGAATAGTTCTATTACTTCAAAAATTGTGCAACACTGTGATGTTATTGGCAAGTTATAGTTATGTCTTTAGAAAAGAGGAAAAAAATACTTATCCCGAGTCGGTGCAGAGTATAAATACTTCCATTATACTTCAGAGCTCTCCTGATGTAAAAGAGAAGTTACTGCTTAGTTCTGACGCGTTCATATTAACGGATGAATTTATGAAATTTCTGACTGTCTGTATATTTTTCATTCGGTAAATTAAACTATGTGGTGCTGATTTTTCAAGGGCATGTGTACTAGCAAGGCTTGCTCGACAAGACACAAAAAATCAACCTGCTTAGGAAAATATTAGTAAAGCTAATGACGTGAAAAGAAGTTTATGGTGTTTCTCCTCTAGTTGTCATTTGAAGGATTAAGCGCAGTAGATCCCAAGACTGAGGCTTTGCCCGAAGTGACGTTGTTGGACTTTCTGCTAGAATCGCAGTACATTTTGGAACTCCGCCGGGTGGTTCACTTGCATAGAAGAGTCGATGATTACGTTTTCTATTTCGGTAAACGGTGTTTTAATGGTTTATTATTTTTTTTTAATACAAAATTCAATTACGCCCAGATATTTCAATTCGCAATATTAGAAAAGGGTCATTAAGTGATAAGTTCACTATTACACATAAGATCTTTTGTACACTTAATTGGCAAATAAACATTTGGATTTTGAATTTGAAATTATATTAGCTAAATAAGGTTTAAATTGTAAAAATCTTGTAGAGTACGGACTCTCAGACGACTGAGGTAGTACCACATATCAATCACTACTACATCGCAAATTATCAAATTCCGTATCGCAAAACCATAACATGCAATCTTTCCAGAGAAATTATTTCGCACAGTGATTTAGTGATTCAATATGTTCTTACTTTGGGTGACGAGCAAAGCATACCTTACCATAGAGTTAGTACAAAACACAAAACGACAGTGTCTGTGGCGTCTCACACGCGGCCATCTGATCCCAAACTAGACAGAGCCTGTACCTAGTCTAGCCATAAGTTCTGTTCCCAAGAAAATATCCAATAATTTCTAAAAAAATAGTTTTATTTTAAAGTTTCATATGTGATTATGTAGAGAGAAAGATATGTTAACGTACTAAACTAGTTATTCAAAGTGTACCCTTAGCTTTAACGCACACTTTTAACTATCGGGCCATTCGTCGATGGATTTACGAACGACTTCCATTGGAAACTTGGTCACTGCTACCGCCAAAGATTTCTTGAGTGACTCAATATTTGGCACAGACCACAATTTATAGTCCAAAGGGTTTAAGTCCGGACCAGCCGAAGGCCAATCATCAGCCTATGAATTGTTATCATAATATTATGGTACCTAGTATTATGGTAACAATTGATAGACATACTTATATATTTTAAATGAATACTTATATAGATATTTACCACCCAGACACAGAACAACTACTTCTACTCATTGCAGAAAAATGTTGTCCTGAGTAGGAATCAAACCTACGACTGTGTCAGAGACACTAACCAGTACGCCAACGGGCTAGTCAAAGTATAACACACAATTGTGTATCCACAATCTGTACTAAGATTTTTACGACTGGTAAAACATTATTAGTTTTTAAAACACTTTACTGCTATGAAAAAAAGGGCAAACTATTTATACACTTTTGCATTTTTATATTAGTAACTGTGACATGAAGTTTTGTAATACAATCGCTAAATAACATATTTTTGTACGCATTGAATAACTTATTATTTATAATATTGTTATAGAAAATGTTTGGCCTTTGAAAACCCATTACTCACCAAGATTGCTTTATAAGCTCAAGATAGACGATTCTTTTGTGGAGCCCCTTCCGGTTATGCCTTGGGAGATTGTCAAGAAAGACTATGATGATGAAGAAAAGGATGCAGAGCGGGAAGAAGAACAAAGCGTCGTCAGTTCAGCTAGTGACTAAAAGCTTTTTTAAATTTAATTTTATTATATTCCGTGTTATGCATCTTACAATCTACGACCTTATTAATTTATGTGCTCTAGTCATTCTGCACACTGTGTTGCGATGTGCATTTTTTGTTAAATTTTAATAAATGCATTTTAATGGTCTTGTTTTGTATTTTTAAAAACTCCAAAATTATTCATATAAACATCTCATAATTCGAATATAGGTCGAATGGAAAATTTTTTTTTTCCATTTCGATTTTTTTCCAAAATAATTTAATATTTCACCCTATAAAACGATAGATTGGTTCCGCGTTATAAGAGTAACGTGTCATAGGGGGGATTACTGTAGTAATAATAATCATAATCGTGTGACATGGCAAGCTCATTGCCTTTTGGGGCGTAATTTGAAAAAGTTAATATATCCAATAGTGTGTTCTCTCACCGGTATCGTCCCATGGTTCATAGCGTAAATAGCATTTATATAATTGTAACAAGTTAAACCTATTAACATCAGTTACTATGGTTACATTGATCCAACCTTATTTCGGATATGCAATTCGTAATACTTTAAACACGAACGTGTTCAAAGTATTACTTGGGTGATTTGCACAATGGAAAACAAAAGAATATTAAAGAGAATTTCTAAGAAAACCAGAGTCAAGCTTCCACCGATAGAAGAATCAAACGATAATCGAGTTAAAACAATTTTGGACATTGATCCTGACTTTTATTCCTTAATCGATGGGAGACCAATTCGGCCTTTTACATCCATTCGTAAGTATAAACAGAACATTAAAGATGTTGCTCTAAAAAGAACGCTGCACGGATTTCTATTAGATGAGATTTCGCGTATCGACAGAGACATAAAAGCGGAGAAAAATATTTATGAAAATTCCTCGCAACATTTCAATGACTGTCAGGAGAGCTTTAATAAGTTTTTGGCGGATGATAACAATAAAACTATAGTCATTATGAAAAAATCGGATACATTGGCGAAAGACTTAGCAGGACAGATGGAAGAACACAAAAAAGCTAACTATGAATACGCATCTCTTAAATCGAAGCTCCAATATATTGACGAGACTTTACAAATATTATTGTCATTCCAAAATTTTTTGTATAACGCAGCTCCAAAACTATGGCAAGACGACCATAGGTTACATCTGATTAAGACTAATTTTGAAATATTTACAATGAACTCTAATATGTTTTGCGAAATTGATGTAGAACTTTTAAAGGAAAGATTACGAAAACTACCTCTGCCTCAACTGTATTTTAAAACTCCGGAACAAATTCTTAATATATTTCAACTTTTGGAAAAGCAAAATTTGAATTATCTCTTAAAAACTGAAGAACTTCGTTGCGACAAACATAAATTTATGAAATCTCTAGAGCTCCTCAAGAAATTACTTCAATTGGAATTGGATTATATAAAAGACACGGTAATAATTTTTGCTACATTCTAAACATTTGTGAAAAACTTTATGCATCTACATTATGCTTTTGTTTCAGATACATGAAGTGAAAAAAAGTATAGACAGAAATCATGAGAAAGAAAAAGAATTAAAGCAAGAATTCTTCAGGATATTGGAGGGAAAAATTAAATTTTTAATTTCATCAGAAATGATATTAAAGATTTCCAATGACGTAGAATTTGCTTATGAGCAAGTTATCGGTACAAATGAAACTAATCTAAGTCCGTTGGAGCAAGTTTTAGCTTTGGAGCAAGAATATAACTGCATAATGTTGGATTTGTCAGCATTTGACTTGAATACTATTAAATATATAGAGAAGAGTACTTATGAAAATGAAGATAAGCAAATGAAGCAGGCAAAGGAAGCGGCAAAACTATTGAAGGATGTTGATAAATTAAGTAAACGTTTAAAGTCATCATTTAATCTCAATAGAAAGCTATAAATACGTTTAATTTCTATTGTATTCTTGATGCACGAACGATGGTAAAAATTAAATATTGTTTATTGCAATCTCAACATTTTTGTAAATCGATAATAAATTCCTATACCTATTTACATTTTTTGCAAACAAATAAGTCTGGAGATGGTACAAAAACAAATTCTTAAGATTTCTAATTGGGAAGAGAAAAAGATAATTTAGGGCAATCCACTTTTTACTGAGATATACGTTAAATTACTAAAGGTGGCGGAAATTTCATTTATAATATCATGAAAATAATGTATAATTTTATTTTAATTACTAATTTTTGTAAGCTCAAACCGGATAAGTCAGCGTAAAATGGAAGTGTTTTTGCTTCCGCGTTTCTTTCGGTGAGTTAGGTGGCCGTTGGCCCATCCGCCTCCCTCCCCTTCTTCCCTCCCTTCCATACCTCTGCTTCTAACAGGTGTTAGAAGCAGAGGTATGGAAGGGAGGTCTTTCATCCATTCTTCACCTGCTCCTCTCCCCCTCTTTAAAAAAATCCTCGTCTTAAAGGCTGGCAACGCATTTGCAAGTTCTGCAAAGTGTGGCGGCGGTGATCCCTTGCCATCATGGGCGGTGGTGATCCCTAACCATCAGGTGAGCCGCTTGTTCGTTTGTCAGTCTTCTCCATAAAAAAAAGAAAAATGTGAGGCAGCTGCCATTACCCATCCTAGCCAGTGCTAGGAGTACTGTACTGTATCATTAGGTACTGTGGGGAGAGTAAAGGTATGATAAACATAGTGACCAACGAGACTACTAGATAGAACGTATGAGAAAATGTGGGCAGAAACGTAAACTAATGTAAAAAAATCATTCCTAGACATTTTTGTCAAAGATTTATTTTTAGATTTATATTAAAGAAGCTCTACGAAAAGTACATAGAACAAGTTTCTTTGCTTAGGTACAAAAAAGTACAACTAATTTATTTTATAGTAAATACTGATTAGGAGTTCAATTAGTAGTGAAGGTGAAGGCTAAGTGCGTTACTCTCTGCATTTTAGGTTATCGAAATCAGTTAAAAGCAAAGATTTCAAACGTCGGAAAGTTAGAACCTAAAACTGAAAAAACTTAATACTATTATTTTATATTCAATTTATACGACTGAAATATATAAATCTTTAATCACATTCTTTTTGGTATATAGAAGTATTTTAATTTAATCCAATATTTCAAAGTTGACAATGACAATTAAATCAGAACAGACTTAAGCATTTTCAAGGCAATTTTATATATTTTGATTATTATTTATTCTTTTAAGTTGTTATTTAAACAATGTCCTGTCTTGAAAAGGAACACAAGCCTATGGTTCCGTTAAAAACATTGGATATAATATTCAGGAGACGTTATGTACCAAATACTCAACATTATTTCACAAATCGTCACCATGCAATACGTAAGGATCAAAAGAAGGAAAGGCTAAGATCTTTCAGATTGCCAAGTTCCGACAAACTACTTTCATATATAAGATACAGTGATCAACAACAAAAAAATTACTTTAATAAGAGATTATCACAGCCATTACATAAGAAGGATAATCTGCGAATCGCAGCAACGAGGGACATATCTGAGAGACTTTATGTGAAGGATACGAAGGACGATGTAAAGGCGGTTGTTGAAATTCATCCAGAATTTTATACAGTAATTGAAGGTCGGCCGCTGCGTTGTTTCGATGATATTAAAGTATACTTGAACAACATACGCAGTTACGCAATGAATCGGCAACAAATTGGGTACAGGCGTGATTTAATTTTGAATATTGAAAAAAGTATTATAGAAGAAAGTAACGAGCACAACATTATCAGTAATCTTCTTAAGCGTCATATCAAAAACTTTCAAAAATTTCTTACTGACGACTATAAGAAAGCAAGTCAGAAAGTTGCGAAAGCAGAAAAAGTTTTTTCGGATTTAACCGTTAAAAATATACAATTTCTTGGTTATGTTTCAAGAATGACCATTCTAAACAATATTATTTTTAAAGTAGACGCGATAAGGGGTATTTTAAAGATATATAGACAGTTTTTATTTTTCGTTGCTCCACTTTCGTGGAGACAGATATATGATGAGACATTAAGGGATAGAATTCGATCATTACAATTTGAGACCGGTGAATTTGTTACAGATAGCGATTTAGTTGATACTTTAGATATCGACAAAATAATAGAAATGGCAAATATTGAATTCAAGAATCCACTGCCAGCCCATATGTATTTTAAAGAACCTGAACAAATGATCCATTTATTTCGAACAATGGAATTGCAGAGTCGAGAATATTTGACACAGCTTTCAAAAACGAATGTACCGTACAGGTTACTACAAGACAGAATCAAACAATTAAAACAAGCAACGATACACGAACTTGATTATTTCCAATTCTACATTGATACTATAAATCGTGAAATAGCTCGGGAAAATTTCAATAAAAATCATTTAAAACAAAAGTTTTTACGTATTTTAAATGACGCATTTTACGAAAATGTTGCCAGTCCGGATATGTTGAAATTAAAAATATGCATAGAATATGTTTATGAACAAGTTTTTGGTAAATGTGAAGAAGGTCATCAAAGCCTTCAGGAACCAATAAAAATTTTGGAGATCACGTATGAAAACTATAATTTGAAGTTGGATTCGTTAGATTTTAAAATTGTAAACCGGGCAAGAAACGATTTCTTTTCTCAAGATTTAAAAACAATGACGAACGCGTGTAAAGCTCAACGGGAATTAAAAGCGTTCCGTGAAATGACTAACGCTATGAATAAAGCTTTTTTACCACCAGCAAGATTTGCAAGGCCACTGTATAAAAAGGTTGTAATTAAGAAAGATAAAAATAGGTGTGACGATAAAAGTGTAACACCATTACAGAGAACTGATGCAGTTAAATTCAAAAAATATAAATTAACACAAGAAGAAAAAGATGGATTAATATTATTTACTGAGTGGTGTGAGGGTATGGATCCAACACCTTTTTTAAAGGAATATAATATTTATGTAAAACCTGTTTTTGAAAATGAAAAGTTTCAACCATTAAAATAAAAAATCTATCTTGATAAATTAAAGAGCAAATTGTCAAAATCAAAGTTTATTTTTACCTAATCTAGTAGGTTACTTCTTTTGTTTTATGTATGTTACAGTTGTTTACAACATTATAACTATGAATAAAGGTGCACGTTCTGTTAATATTAAAAAGAATATACAGATACATAGGGACTGCTCGGAATGGGAAAAAACTTTTTCAAACAAACAATTGAAGGTAAAAGAGATAAAAAACCAGTTTCATAATTTTTTTCAAAAACCCTCTAAAGAAACTTTAAAGTCATTTGGATTGCCCGAATATATACCTGTGCCGACATCTCAGCTTAAGAATGGTAATAGTTTTTTATCGTATAAGTATTATTCAAAAACACAAGATTACAATAGAAATAAAAAAAAATTGGCCATTAGTGTTCAAGACAAATATAAGGTTATCAGTTGCGACTTTCGACGACGCTTGCATATAAACTCTTCCCCAGACGTGGTAAAGACTGTGTTGGATTTTGATAAAGATTTTTATAATTGTATTAGTGGCCGACCGTTAAAAAACCACTGCATGCAATATAAATCAATTAAAATACAATTAAATAAACACTTACGTTTAAGACAACAAATTGGTTACCTAGAAGATTGTAATTTAAATATTGATATAAATCATAAAACGGAGATAGGTACATATGAAAAAAGCTTACGAAAATTAACAAGTCAAGTGAAATATTTCGACCAATTCATTTCAGAGGACTATCATAAATCTATGGTATTATTAGAAAAAGGGGAAAAGTTAATTTCAGAAGTCAATAAAATGAAATTACAGTTGGAATACTTAGCTGTTGAAAAATTTACCATCACATCAAAACTAATTGGTTTGGATTTTAAATACGGTATACAACAAAAGTATGGAAGGTTTTTATATTACTTGTCTCCCCCGTTATGGCGTGCTAAAAATAGAGATTTTGCTAGATCAGTCGAAATAGAAGCAAAAGGTTTTGACTTAGGGATTTCGAGCGATGAGGATGCTTTTGCAGTCGTTTACGATAAAATGCGTAAAGAATGCTGCAACGAGTTTATAAAGCCCGCTTTGTACTTTAAAGTGCCCAAAAATTTAATTGATGTTTTTAAAACTATAGAAAAACAACAGTTACATAATTTTTTGCACGTTTTACATGTTTCACCTTATACGAAAATGTTAAATGAAAACATAAAATCTTTGAAAAATATCATAAATGAAGAAAGTGTTATTATAAGCAGTGCTATCGAAGATATTAAAAATCTATTAGAACTGACCGAAAGGAGATATATATTTTTGAGGAAGAATTTTTTTCAAATACTACACGGATTATTTTATGAAAGTGTTGGGTCATTAGATGTTTTGAAAAACTTGTTGCATCTCGAATTTTGTTACGAAAAAGTTTACGGCGAGAAACCAGTCAATAAAAATATAAAAACAGTAGCCCATGCTTTGGAGATGTTTTATATGAATTATTCTCAGCAATTGGATGCATTGCATAATGGTCGAGTTCGTGGTGCTATAAAAGTTTGTCTGGAATCTGAACGAAGAAAAGCTAAGAATGCTATTGTTGCTGCAAAGGAATTGCGTCTTTTTTATAGGCTGGAGAAACAGTTACTTAGAGCGCATGGACTTCCTTACGATGGCCCTCTTCTACTACCCGTTCAAAAAATAACTAAAAAGAAATCTGGTAAGAAACGTGTAACTCTAGAAGCGAATAAAACGGAATTACTAATGGAAGACCAAAAGGAGCATTCAATCTTCTTTTCAGATTTTAATGAATTACTAAATGGTCATGAATAATGATTACGTTCTCAGAATAAAGTCAGATAAATTTTTGGATTAAAACAAAACTCAAAAAATATTGAAAACAGAGTTTATTTAAGGGGTTTGAAAACCAACCATGAAGATATCAAAAAACACAATAATAATTTGATTTCATGTGCTCTTAATAAAACAATATTAACAAAATGTACATAACCTACCCATAATATTAAATGTTTGGTTTCTTGGTATTGACAAATAATTAATTGGAATTTACATATTTACAAGTGAGTAACATAAACTCTGGTAAAAGCTTATCAATTGTTAAAGACCTTATATACTATATCTAAACCTCTATGAGTAAATAAATAAATACCTTATAAAACTTTCCAAACAAATAGGAAAACAAAGCAATTAGGTATAATGTAACATTTGCGAATAGTTGGATAAATTAAAGCTCAACTTGATTTCCGTTTATTATCTGATTGAATATTAAGCCTTCTTGTACTCGGATACCACTTGTATTTAGAAGAAGTAGAAGTACAGGTAAACCAGGTGCCTAGTAGAAGACCAGGGTGTAAGAATTGTTACATCATGGACCCATAAAAATATTATTTATGCGGTTCTTACTTACTAAAATAATTTTTCATCGACAAACATATGCTATAAAATGCACGGAGCTTTATAGTTAGAAGATAATGCCAATCCAAATGTAGCAGGAAATAATAGAGGACGTTTATGGGTTATGGTGTATCTAGAAATGTGACATGAACTGTTGTCCAATAATTGGGATTTTGTTTTATGAGCTGAACATTGAGTGCTTATTAAAACATCAAATTTAAAAAATGTCAAATTGAAACGACGAAAGCTTTATCAAGACATAGAAAAATACAAATACAAAGCCACGGAATTACACATTTGGGAAAAGCGCTACATGTTCTACACAACTATTATTTTAAAATAATAAGCGAAACACGTAAAGTTACACAGAGTTTACAATAATATATTGGTAATCTAATGGTCCCACAAATGTGAGCCACATCGTGTTGTTAATAAATATATTAGACGACTTTTAATGTATAATTATACGCCATTTTGGAAACTCATTTCGTTTTAATTACTTTTGTAAGGCCAAATGACATTGTAAAATTTAACTAAAATGTTTATCGTTCAAACCATCATCTATCTAGCTATTTTCAAAAGAAAATGACTAGTCGTAATTTTAATTTTATCAAAATATCAGCTTCCTTCAAAATGTTCAATATAATTTGAGCAACATTATGATGGAATACATTCATAAGACGTTTTACATCTAGTAAAAACAATATTTGGTGTTTTGTCCGTCTTCACACAATCGATATTGTAATAATCATCCATTTTGGGATATCAACAGTTCTTATTACGCACATAATTTTGATAACACATTAACTGTATAGTTGGCCGGCAGTCCTATACGTATCGTCTATCTCACACGTTTCTTCTGCAACTTCGCCAGTTTTCTCCTTTTTAATATCATTTCGTAGAGGGCTTCGAGTCCTTCGTGCAATCCCTCGCCCGTGATCGCGCAAGCGGGCTGAACGTGCCACGCGTGCGCATCTCGCGAACCGTGTGGAGACGAAACTAGTTCGTGTAGACCTAACAGTTTCTCCAGCTCCCGGGGCTCCTTCGCTCCTGGCAGGTCCTGTTTGTTGGCTAAGACCAGTATCGGTACCCCCGTGTTGTCCGGTGATTTCGCGGTGCGTATGAGTTCCATTTTCGCCTCCTCCATCCTCTCGACGTCGACTGAATCCAGGACGAAAATGATGCCGTCCGTGCATCTAGTGTACGACTTCCACAGCGGCCTCAGTTTCTCTTGGCCACCCACGTCCCACACTAGAAAATTGACACCCTTCGACTTGCCTATCGTTCCTTTCACTTTTTCACAATTAAAACCGATCGTTGGGACGGTGTTGAGGTATTGGTCGAATTTCAGGCGGTAGAGAGCAGTGGTCTTGCCCGCCGAATCGAGGCCCAACATGACGACGTGCAGCGTGCCCTGCGTGGAAGGCAGCGCGTCGAGCAGGCTCGAGTTCTTGCCCATGTTTGCACCCATACTGCGTGGCCACGAGGCGGCTATCTGACACTCTCGTCCGATTGCAGCATTACGAGCATTGGCTCTCACCTGGAAATGCATACGATACAACATTTAGTTTATTTGCTTAAACAAGAAACAACGATAAAAGTCAAGACTTATAGGTAATGTTGGTGAATTTTAATTTAATCAAAGCGTTCAAATATATTATAATTCTAGTAAACAATTTATAACTTGATACAAGTTTAAATGCTTATAAGTTAAATAGTCACATTAACCTCTAAAATAGACCAATAAAAACCAGGAGGTAAATCGAAACAGTTTTTTTTGTTGTTGAAAATATTATCCCAAAAATCTTTGGTAACAAAAATGTTCCTAAAGGTCCACTTCATAAAAATTAGTTCGCCATATTCTATTATTCATCGCATTAGGGATATTAAAATTCCAGTTTTAAATATGTTTTATATACGTCCAACTCTTTTCGTTTAAAATGAAACGTGCATAGATGACAAGGGGGCTTGAGGCGACTGCGTTAACAACGATATCTCGAGCAGACAAGAGAAGCTGTCGCTTTTAATTGTTCTCGGCAGACAGAAACTATCATAAACATTTATGAACGTAAAAGAATGTAAAATGCGACACGCGAACGACACTAGACTCACTAAAGTTTCCGGGAATTATGATTTCGGGTTGTTTTGGAACTTTTTCGGTATAAAAAATAGCTCATTGTGTGTCATTCTTTGTTCTATGAATTAAATTTTTACCAAAAATTGTACCAATACAGAGCTTCAAAACAAACCACAATAAACCTATAATACCAACAAGCCCATTTTCGGATTTATAATATTATTAAGGATTGTTCATTCGAGATGCAGGCCGGTAACGTACCGTTGAAACTGAGAGCAATGCGCTTGTTATTTTTGTCATTACCGGACATTGACCTCGTGTATGTGTAGTTTCATTGATTTCACGTCTCGTAATGATAATGATTGCACGCGTGTAGAGTTTTCAAATATGATAAAAACTGTTTACAATGAATGGGTACGCTTTTGATTTATATTTCTTTTAAACATTGTATATGTAGAATGATTTTTTATTATATTGTTTTTAATATAAACAAAAGGTGATTTCTGCAATTACTAATAAGATTTTATTAATAATCTCCGTGAGAATATCAAGTCGTAAGTATAATTTTCGTGCTTGTGTAGAGTAACGGTTTTTTTTGTTATTATAAAATATAGAAAAGTTTTAACTATGCCAAAAAATAACTTTTCAAATACAATATTTAAACAATTTTATTATTGCGACTGTTTCATCAAACAAATGAAATATTGTATTAATGTGAAATCTAGATATTGTTTCTAACAGTATCGTTATAGACGTATCGAAAATACTAGGCAGTGAATTATAAGTAGAACTCGCAAAGTGGTTTTCGTTTAGTTGGTCACAAAAACTGGTATGGCTACTCTTATTTTTTCGGACGGCATTATTATGTTTTAATAACAGCGCGGAGTGTATTCTTTATTAATTGGGGTCAAATTCAAAGTTAGTTGTTTTTTTAAAATGTTAACAACTTTTAAAAGTGACATGATTTTTCAAATCAAATAAAAATACATATTGATCCGAAATATCATTGCTTTGTCAAGATGTTAAAATGAATTACGTTTAATTTATTTTTAGTTTATAAATATCTTAGTGAAGTATAAAGTGCCAATTGCGGTTTTGTGATTTAACCACACCCCGGCAAGGGTCAAGTAAGCGGAGAGAAAGCCGGGAAGATGAAATACTGGCCTTTTACTTTCTCCCAACTCGTATTCACAAAACAACCAAGCTACTCAAGACTTTTAAGTAAACGTAATTGGCAGTAAAATTTTATAATAAAATTTAATAATTTGTCATACACATTTAAGATTGTTCAAAGAATTACTACCGATCGTTTAGTTGTCAAAATTCGACCGCGTAGAGGTTTTTATCAAAGATCTTGTATTCTTTTTAAATTTTGAATTTGAATGTGACAGAAAGAATAATTGCAATATATAATAAAATAAAAAAGCCTTTTATTTCTTCCAGAAATTATAGTTTTCAAAGTGAATTAGTTATGTTAGTATCAAAAAAGAAAAAAAAATGTAGTTTATTATTTAAATAGTTAGTAGTTATAGAAAGAATATTAGAAACGATTAGTGTTATAGTGTGATTATTCTGTAACAACCCCTATGCAGGTAAAGGCCTCCGCCAAATTGGTAAATCTAATGGTATACCATTAGATTTACCAATTTGGAGGAACACGCCTTTGCACTGGACTCTCAACAAATGGTTCGTAATATTATTTCTTTTTCTTAATATTAAGTAAAAGTAAATAATCTCCTGGTTATACATTTATATACAAAGTTATTTAAACAAAACATGCCAAAATCACATAAATAAACCGCTTGAATCCATTAAACATAATCTAAAATATACATATATAACAAGACTAATGGTAATTATAATTATGTCTGACCTGAAAAAATATCAAAACTACATCGCGAGGCATGGTGCCAAGAACGCTGGTTGCATTTCAAATCAAATCAAAATATATTTATTCAAGTAGGCAAGCACTTTTGAATCGTCATATTTACATTTTGTTCATCAAGAAAGCTACTACAGACTCGGAGTGCAGTTCTGTCGAGAAGAGCCGGCAAGAAACTCGACAGTTGCTCTTTTAAAATACGGTTACAGTACGTTAAGCCTTAATACAGTGCAATAGCTATCCCATATATG
>DWHO01001836.1:0-14432 GCA_018247575.1 Eurytides lysithous rurik | reverse complement strand
ATTTTATTCTGTTAGATTTATTTATTTATTTACTCTTTAATGCAAAACCAAAAGGAAATTACAATGGGCGGACTTAATGCCTTTAGGCATTCTCATTTCAGTCATTTAATGAAACATTAATGTTTTAGTGAATACATTTACTTTACTAATATCACGAAGTTATGGTATCTAGTGTTACCTATGCACTAACGTCACCCCATATGCTGTAACCTTTAACAATCATCAAGAAGAAATTTCTACCTGTCAGTCTGAAATGAAAAATCACTAATCATTCTTGGCCTACTGATCTGTCGTATATATACGAATACTGCATCATAATTAAATCGAACTATTTATACAGGCCACCTTTTATCTGATTTACGGTGACGGTTTGAGGTCGAGAGCTTCTTAAATACCGTTTTTGTAAGAGCTGCATTCGTGCAGCCTCTGTAAGTAGAGATATAAATTTAGATCGATTCGACAATCAGTTTGCCGTGAAAACAGGATGAACTATCATCGTATAGAGTTCGAGTGGACGCAACTCGGCAGGGATGTCACTAGGTCATGCGATCGTACCTATAGGGTTGGGGAGCCGGAATGTATTTCCCACTTAGGGTCATGTCCCAAACGCTATCGATCGGGGCGTCACTGCCTTCTGCGCAAGGCCGATGCAGCCTCCTCTTAAGGGGGAGTTCACCGCTGTCCCTTCACTGCGAAAACCATCGAACAGTTATTAAACAATCTACCTTCACCTTTTTTTCAAATTAAATTACCTAATCATCTTTACTTCATCTGTTGCGCCGATCGCTGACATAATTAAAAAAAAAGTCGAGTGTTACTTACCAGCCATTGATTGTCTTTAAAATGTGTAACGTAATAATCAAATAGAATAGTAAATAAAAAAATAAAGAGGCCTTTGTTATCTTTCAACGGACGTAAATCCCGAATCCTCGCGCTATCGCTTCGCCTTACCGATCTCTCTAACTTCAATCAAACTTGCCCTTACGAAGTGAAGTCCTCGTTACAATGGAGCTTTGGCACTATTAAGATGTCCCGCGTAGGTGTCCCCCTGTGATTCGACAGTCGTTTCTCGGGCCGGTGTGGTGATATTGCTTGCATTTTTAAAATGGTAAGTACGCTTTTATATATCGCGTTTATCATTCCACTCTGAAATTTATCATGTTGTGAATTGGTTTAGAAAATTTAGGTTTAGGAAAATTCGATTTGATGTTTCAAATATTTCATGCTTTTATTATTAACTGTTTTATGAATGCCGTAGTAATGTAGGGACTTGTTGAACGAGCCTGCGATTTGGCAAGCTGCCAGCATATATCCACTTGTTGGTTAAGTGATAACTTTAGTGGCATTCAGAGTTAAGTGTTATCGCCATCTGGCAAAGTCAATCAAGGTGATAAAGACGTGGACTGTAAGCTGATTAAAGCACCTCAGTATTTTAAATTAGCCTGTGTCAATTTGAGGAGCGATTTGGATCATTTCCGATTTTCTGGTCTATTGTAACTTAGCAATTGCATTGATAAACGTTCTTTATTAAAATCTGTTTTTTAATATTTATTAATTTCAATATGATTGACGACATTTTCAGTACGCCTAAATTTTATAATGTTTAAATTATCTTATTATTAATCTTATTGTACTTATAACGTAAAATTACATATTTTCAAGGCGAGAATGGAGCTTCCGGTTTTGGACAAATTCTGCTTCGTCTTCCACCTGAGGACAGGTGGCATCACTATGGGAATTTTCAATTCGGTGAGTGCTTTTCTGTTACTACCAATTATATTAACGCAGTAATGTAATGTACATTAGATTTATAATTATGGGGGTGCCTTGTGTTTGACAATTAGTACTTTTAGGTAGGTTAACAATTGCCCTTGCTTGTGGTAAAAAAAGAACTTCACATTAACCTTTTTGGTCTATGATACTGTTATTCCTGCTAAATTGGTTAAATTTCAGACCTAAACTATTCACACTCATTCAGCAATACAGTTACTATTCTAGTTGTGTTGAAAGTTTTCACCGCTTTATTAATAACACAAATACATCTATCGAAAACTAAACATTAATTTAAATACAAAGGCTGTTAGTTATATATGTATTTCATATGATCGATAACAAGTAAGGGTTTTCAATAACAAGTGCATCATATCACAGAGTAAAATAGACGTAATTGTAGGGATAAAGGCAATTCTTTGAAAGGGGTAGTTTTGATGCAAATATTTTAATTACTCGATAATAGATCGATATCTTATAGGAAACTTATCTATTTTAAATTTTGAAAATAGACGGCTTTAGAAGTCTATTTGTATATAGGCTTACGTTACTTACTTGCTTTTTAAGTAAGCAAGTAAGTAACTTAAGCCTATATATGCCCTACTGCTGGATACAGCAATCCTCGATGGAGTTAATTGATAAAATCCTGAAATTCTATGTCGTATAATGGTAACAAACAGTCAGCAACATTGCAAATGCCTTTAAAAGTTATATATTGTACTTACACTAACCATTATTCGGTGGCAAAACCACACAACAGCTCCTACAGCTGCTGAATGGGCTGCCTCGAATCGATTCAGTATAACGAACTCACAGAAAAAAAGAAGTAATATGGAAGTGTTTGTGAGTGAGGTGACCGGTGGCTCATCTTCTCTTTCTTTTCCCCCATCTCTATCCCTCCCCTGCATCGCTGCATTTGCAACTCATTCGATGCTGCGAATAACCATGGGTAGCAGTGATCGAACCATCAAGTAATCCTTTCCTCATGCGGACTTGGACTTTTGTGTATTTTTTGGATAAAGATCATCCTGCCAGTCACTATCCTAAAAACAAAACAATGTTTCTAGTGTAAAGTAATACTAGCCATAAGTAACATCTGAAATATGAGGCATTATTACTGAGGCATTATTTTTCTTAAGCACCACAATTGCCAGTGCTCTTACTTAATTGGTGTATCACTTACCATCAGGTGCAGTCCTCTCTGGTGGCTTCAGTTAAATTTTTACAAAATATCTTCCACCTTCTTCGGGGAACTGCCTCAAAGATCAGTTCAGACGAAATCTCTTTTCTCTCGAACGAAATATAAAAATCGTACAAAAAAATAGACTAACTTTACCAAAAACTACTTAGATGCTAAAGAGACAAAACGGCTCACATACTACTTACTGCAGAGAACTTATAAGGGGACTGCTTATTTGCACGCTCCTTTATCTTCTCTCATAAAAGCGAACTATTACGCGACCTAACTCTGTTAAAGAACTATATGAGTTATAAGTGGACCGCAAACAAAATCTAATACCTCTCATAAAAGGAAACCAACTACGTGGAAACTAACCGTGTTATATACGGCTTCAGATTGTGACGTTCCTGCTCGGTGTCCTCCTGATAACCTTTGCCGTGGACATCAAGTCCGCCTCCATATCGCAGCAGAGGCGGGATGACAGCGAAGCTGCAATGTCCTCGGTGGTCTATACGATCGTGGTCCTGGAGATCATTCTTCTGTTCATCAAGTTCGTAATGGACCTTTTCTTCGTCTATGCCGTATACAGGGTAAGAAGGCTGTTGGCCACGTAATTGTCTAAATTTTAGGTTTAGTAATTTTGTTAATTTTATTGTTATTTTAGTTTATATTTTTATTTTTATTTAACTCTATAATTATTATTTTATTATTGTAATGTAAAATATAGATGTTCACGCTGTGACAAAGCCACGCTCTGGTTGGCTGACGGGATCGCACCTGATTGGTCAGCGGTCTAGCTCGTAATATCTCCGACCTCAAAGTTTGGCGCGCTTAGAGAAAAATCAATCAGGTTTCACCGCGCACGAAAGAAACATTTGCGAACTTTTGTATTGTTTTCCGACCCAGAGCACGAGTTTTTTTTTTTGCGATCAATCAATCAACCGAAGTGACCGCACTTTTAGATTAATAGCAGGGACCATGTAGTTTTGTTATAGAAGTAGGAGTAAGCTATATGATATGTGATAGTAGATCTTGTCAT
The DNA here is from genome assembly GCA_018247575.1 of Eurytides lysithous rurik. Lineage (NCBI taxonomy): Eukaryota > Metazoa > Arthropoda > Insecta > Lepidoptera > Papilionidae > Eurytides > Eurytides lysithous. Next base: position 10,443 of record DWHO01001836.1, on the reverse strand, counting down.
TGGATTCTGGTTGATACCGCCAATCGAGAAACGAAATAATTTCCATTGTAATGATTTAACAGTACACTAGCCATCAGGTTAAAATTCTGCCTAGGGATTTTTTTTTAAAAGAATATTAATATTCTTCTTTATTCTGTGAATAATATAGTTTTTTCGCTGTGAAATTTATATTTGACGTCGAATTTTTCATATCAAGTATAAACGTTAACATTTAACGTGTTTGCTTATTTGATTTAATATATTTTTCTATGAATAACATGAAAATTTTAGATTTCGCTCTAATAAGTATGTCAATAACTACTAATAAGTCTACCAAGTATGATTCTCCTCCGTGAACCCAATAAACTGTAAAAGAAGTACACAATTTTCTCTTCACGTACTAATATGTAGATGAGTACTGGCAGTTATTATTGATGCCTTCCGCCAGATAACAGACCTGCTTTATCAAGTCTATGTTGACAATCAACCCAGAATTACAATAAGTAACTTGTGCGCAAACTAAACTGTGAAAATTATGCGACCTAGGTTTTTTGTAAGTAGTTGGATCCTGTTGCATATTGTGATGTGTGGATGTATGGATCCGTCTAAGGTGATAAAGTCAGTGCTTTGTCAGGTGTACTACCAAATAGTAATGGGTAATCAATACTATAACCCAGTAGTGTTAGGTGTGGAGCATAATTAATAGGCAAAGATATAGATCATCGTGTGTGTGTCTTTTAAATGATCCCCCAGTAAGGGTTTCATTTTGAAGGACAATTTTTTTTACTGATGTTCGTGCTTTTAGTCTATGCGACTTTAAAGCTTCATCGGGGTCTCGCTTAAAACAATATCTTGAAGGACAATGTTTTTAAGAAGTTACTGAGATATTATATACTACACTTCGCTCCCGCACATCGACGACTGAAAACCTGTACGGGATAATTATTCTGTTTCAGGTTCTCCCCTTGTTTTTTTTTAAATATTATTATTATTATTTTATTAGATAGACCATATTTTATCCCAGGCAGTGCAGTAGTGCGTAGTCGCACAGAATTTTGGATGTTTTTGTTCTGTTCTAAACATTAAATAATGAAAATATGACCAGAAACACTGTTCCTATTAACAAGCGTGTCAGATACCATCGGGCAGCCACCTAGTTTGCCTCATTACTTAGTTAAAATAAAAAATGTTTAAATGCGTGCTGTACGAAATACTGGTTATGACTTTTCAGGAGAAATGCGGCATAATGAAGAAATATTGCATCTTCTGGATAGTTTTTCTCGTCCTCTTCATCATCGGCTTCCTCAAGACCCTGTTCCACATGACGGCTGGACATGTGATCGCTCAGATCCTGTTCCTTGGTAAGGACGGAGAGTTTTTTCATATATTACTATAATGATGTAATATATTTTTGATGAGAACAATAATTACTAAACCCCGTTAGAAAGCAGAATAAGAAAAGATAAATAAACCTTTTTTCAATACATTTCTTTACTAAAAAAAAAGACTCATAAATAAGAGTTTTAATAGTTTTTACGTTTTGTATGAAGTACACAAAGGGTTGACAAAAGTTTATTATAAACCGCCACCAATTTCTCTGTCTTTATGGTTTATTATTTCTTTTTGTTTCATACTGTTGTAAAATTAAATACTTTTCTTCTTTCAAAATATCGATGAAAAGCTTCATAACTTTAATCCAATGATTATCTATTATATTAAATCAATTAAACCTGTTTCAAATAAACTATTTAGTTTATATTCGACTTCAGATTCAGAGATTTGATTTCAAATAACTTTAATATTATAACTGTATGTGAAGTGAATGATTTTTTGTTTATTATAAGTCGAATGTCGAAAAAAATTATAAGTCGAAGACCAGTAGTGTATATACACTACTGGTCGAAAGTTTGAGATCACGATAAAAAATAAGAAAACAATTGAGAGTCAACCAACATATTTAAAACTTTAGGGAAAACACATTTAATTTTCATGCTACACACAAGATTTAGAATATTAAAAAATACATGAAGTATTGACGAATATAATGTTCTAAAGAAAACACACAAGAGAGCTTATACAGATTTTTAATCAAAATATCCTCCTTTGCACTTTATGATCTGTTTTACCAATCAGGGCATGCGAGCAATCAATCTATTTAAAGTCTCTTGCGAGATATTCCTCCAGCTTTCTTTTAATGCATTCCAAATGGCCATCGGACATTGTTCCCGAACTTTTCTGTCGAACTCTTCCCACAAAAGCTCTATGGGATTAAGATCGGGGCTTTGGGGTGGCCATGTCATGTTTTCCAACATTTTTTTACAATCGATTTTCGGACTAGCTCTTCCTCGGCTCATATTGAAGTTTGAAAACGATGCGTGTTTATTGCCTTTTCCTTGGCTTATATACAAAAGAATAAGCTTTAAGTCATCTTTATAAACAATTGAATATGCAGGTGTGCAGATTACTTTTTATTAGTAATGTTTTGCAAAATATTTACTAATAACAAAAGGTTTTAATTAGTGATCTCAAACTTTTGACCGGCAGTGTAATTTCGTCTGCAGATCAAATTATCTGTATATGTAAATATGTGTACAAAATTAGGCACATAGCACCAAATGCATGGGATAGCCCGATGCAACGGACGACCGGATAGTGATCAGGCACAAAAGCGATGACATTAAACCGACCTCTTAATAAAGTCTCCTCCAAGTCGTCGCTAGATAGCGTCGATGAGAAGCCAGAACCGACTTTTTACGTACCCATCCGACGTAAGCATTGTCAAAGTTATTGCCCTCCATGGATTCGAACCCACGACCTCCGATTTTTAAAGCGCGGGCCTATACCACTAGGCCACGGTGGCAGATACTAGTGATGTTGTATATAAAGCACTAATAACGTAGGGTATGGAGCAGTTCTTTATTAAAAAAAATTAGAATCTAAGCAAGAACAAAAGAGTCTTCGTGCTTCTTATAGTTTTAGCAACATCTTTACATTCCTTGGCTGTGTTTTGAACGTGGATAAGTTTGATGTATTGGACAGCACCTACTGTCTCTACTTTGTTACTTACTGTCTCTATCTTTGGTTCTATTATGCGATATTAAACGTGTATCACGCTGTTAACATAAGCAAAGACTTTAAATTTGCTTCGTCACCAACAAGTGACCGAAATATTATGTCAAATAATTGCAGTCAGCATGTCAAGACGATACATGAAAGTATACGCACCTTACAAATAAGCTTAAAAGAAAAGCTTAGTAAAAATTTCTGCACGTTTTATGTAAAGTAAATTTGTTAAAGTAGTTGTAAATTTTTTTGTGTTTTTAATATTAACAATTTTTTTTATTTCTTATTTTCAGGTTTAATTTATTATTAGGTTACTTTGTCTAATTTTTATTTTATCAATTACTGAAATAGTTAAATCGTTTCAAATTGCAAATCAATAATGTTAAAGTAAAAAAGTACGGTTGATGTACCTACTTTTGAAAACAATAAATCTATGAAATACATTACTTATCCGAGACAAAAAAAAATGTTTTTTAACCAATCATTCCGATTAATATATACATATAATAAAATGGTGATTATGGATTGACAACGGCTGAACACATGAAAATAAAACTTAGTTTGGCATACATATATAAATAAAAAGAAGGTGTTTTATTGCATTCGAATTAGTAGTCTTTAAGATCTAGTCTGACAATTGGTGTCGTATTTATTTTAATTAAACTTTTATATATAATTATGCTTTCTGAATGACATTATTATTATTCTCTAGATTCATAATAAAGTCAATATATGTATATATTTTTTCAGCCGAAAACTTCTACTTCATCATCGTGATCCGCAGCTACCTGATATCTATTAATGAAGATGGCGTCCTTTAAACAGTTGGCATCCATTCAAAGCCATAATTCAATCAAGAGTTGCAAAGATCCTCACAAATGGCAACACCGAAAAACGTACCAATGTGTTATAAGTATTACTAGTAGTTCATTAAAACAGTAAGTAGAATCGTTTGTTTTAAAATATATCTACGTGTTTATTAAATAGATAAACGTATTATACATGATAATCTAAATAATAATCTATATTGTAGGAGTGTTTAGGTATTGTTTGAACATCAAAATACTTTACAAAGCTTCGAAACATTATTTTCTTCTGATCTGTGAACGTTTAAGATACATTTTTTCATCATATGAAGTTCAAAGAAAATAATTAATGTATACGTATTTTTGCAATAAAAATTTTATTTATAATAAATATACTTTGCTATTAAATATAGACTCGAAACAAATCCGTCTATGCGTTTGCCATTGTTTTCTTTGCGCGTAAAGCCAAAGCGTATATATATACAAGTCCATTTTTATTCCTAAAGAACAATATTTACATAATGTGACGTTCACACTAAAAGCGACTTTAAGATATATTTTGCTCTGTACGCTTAAGCAGATAGTTTCATAGTATTTTTTCTAATTTTATTTGCAAAGTATTTTTTTGAGAATTAAAACATAAAACGGTCATTATGTTTTTCATCTTCGTCATCGTATCACATTCGACCATAAACCGTGTAATATAGACTAATGTACGCACAACTTTGTGACAATTCCCCTTCTATTTGAAATAAATGCCCCTGTTGACCTTTTAAATTAATAATTAGAATGGTTTTAGAAATAGAACGTGGTTGTGAACATAATTTGCTTTACGCATGTACGCATGCGAGCAAAATGTGAGAACTCATATCAACATGCAAAAAATGGTTGGCGCACTCGCTTCTGTGTTTGTGATAATATTAACATGGTTCTAATGTTAATTAGGCGTTTGTCTTCCATTATTAGGTTAGGGTTCATGACCGTTTTGCATTAAATAGACTATCGAAACTGATTCAGCTCGTACGTTGACAATTTTGTGACGTTATTCTGTTTCTTAAAAAGGGTGAATGTTATTTGAACTCAGAATCACTTCATGACGTCACTTCATAAAATCACTCGACATTCTTTTTTTCGTTTTTGGAAATTCTTCTTCTTTTTTTTTAATTATTGGCTTCTCTTTGTTGTTGTTCTCGTAGTTGCAAGTATTAATTAATCGTATTGCGTGATACTTCCAAATCTAGGACAACATAAAATCCTTGTATCAATAAAAAATTAAGTGACAACTTAATGATATAAGTAAAAAGTTATACAGAATATAAGTAGATGAAGTCAAAACCGAGGGCAAGTTACAAACATTAAATACACTTTTTCCTCGCCTTAATTTCTTTACCATTCTCTTTACATCATTTATGCGGTGACGTCATAATAAGTGACTACTTATAAAACAAAAATGATGTTATTTAAATTAGTGCTGCGTAAATGGTAACGGCGGCATGTAAATATTTAATTTCTTATAATTAACACCCCTATTATCTTTTTTAAAATATTTATTTTATGAAATACGTCCATGCTCCTTGCTATCACCATTTTAAAAAAAAGGCATCTGAAATGTATTTCATATTACAGTTCATACTCTTTCACCCTATTAACTTTAATGCAAATGTATTCATGTATGTATATGTGTATTCGGGTTCGTACCAACGAAATTATATTTATAAACCTAATATTTTTAGAAGTTTTAATGTATTTGTCGTGATATCTGGCGAGAGAATAATTTGCTTGTCGTTGATCAAACAAACAATAAAAATGAATTATATCATCACTTTATACAAAAACGCGACAAAACATCTTTAATCAGTGATGCCTACACTATAACAACTCAATGTAAGTAACATTTTCCGTATGAAAGGCTTCGGTAATAAATTTTTGCGGAAAAGTTTTAAAAGTAGAATTCTGAATAGAAAAAAGCAAATTATTCTCGAACGGTAAAAAATAATGGCTAGTTTCTGTCTAAAATCATATATTTCGTAACAATTATATATCTTGCGAATTCCTATTCCGAATTTATGTAAAAGAAAAATTATCAAAACGCCACATCAATTATTTAATAATATATTTTTGCTCTACCCTCCATTTTTATTTTATTTTGTAAGGCGATTAATAATAACATAATAAAATAACAATGGTAGTAGAAACAAAGACATTTCAAGAGAATTAATCCATTTGGGTTCTCAAAGAACAATAAAATTATAATTTTTTATTACATTAAATGTTAAGAAAGCATAATAATTTATTGGCATTTATTTGATGCAGACTATTTTCTAGAAAGGTATTAATTATGTAGATACGGTATAATCTGTGTATTTAATCTAGACTTGGGTATCTATAGTAGTTTAATTACTTCAAATAAGCAAGTAAGCCTTCGTAGGTGACAGATAAAAAAATGAACGACAATAAGACGTCCTCTGCTTTAATTAGTTCATAGACCGGTTGATACAATCTGTCTCTTCTGTGAACGAATCAAGCACGATTGATACTTTTTGAAATTGAAATAGAACAAATTCGATACGGCTTTTAATTCGACAATAGTAAAATGATCTGTTAATTTGAGAAACCGGTTTTTATCATGAATAAAAAAACTGTGACGTAGAATAAGCACACTTGAATACAGATTTAATACGTATAAATTAATCTTTAAAGTAAAATGGTTCACAAAGTTACGAACTTATTTATATAATCAATAAAGCAACCATTACTATATATGTCCGCTTACCATATGTAGAATCATATTTTAATTTTAAACCTAATGACGACCGTGCACAAACTCTTATGTATTTCAAAAAGTATCATCGTCATTCAATTCGTATTTTAGAAAAATTGTATCGTTCGTCCTTCTATCTCATAATATTTACCAATCCTTTCTATAGCCGAATGTAAAGATATATTTAAATCTAATGAATTAATCTAATAATCTTAAATTGATGTTTATATGAATATATTAACCTAATAATAACGTGTACTCGTATTATGTACGTATAGATATTTGTTAGTGGTGTTTTATATAGATATATTTATTAATAATAAGGGCCTATTCACTTCTATAATGACTGTTTATATTTGAAGTGCATTATAACGAGAACTTTGATTACGCAAATGTCTGTAGTCGTTTCTATTTTGAACATAATTATTTCGAAAAAAAATTAAATTTTATTAACGAATTTACTAAATTTGTTAACTCATATTTTAATATCACTCATTCCTAAGTGAAGTTCCTATATGAAATGTCGACTGTATTCTAATAACTAACTCTTTTCTTGATATATCAAAAGGTTATTTTATTTGTTCGCAAGTGTGGCAGGGTTTCTGTGAATAGGTCCTTATAATGAATGTTTGCACAACTATCGATCAATTATAAAATGCTTTAAATGTTGTAATAATTATTTACAATGTGAATTTGTGATTAATTTTATAGAAGTTTTGACGTTTCTGATCGTTGTACAATGCTTTGTTTAATGCGTCGGATATAATAATAAAGGAAAATTGTGAACATACTTGTTACAGTTTTTCTTAACCTCATCCTGAACACCTGGTAAATGGTTTTGAAAAATTAGCACCTGATCAGCACATGATCAGCACAGCACATGATTGGTCTTTATCATTGTGATCAACGCATTCAACCTAATGAATGAAGATATGAGAGAAAAAGTATCTGAATTTTACCTATTAAGAATAAATAAATTGTAAAAAAACGTAATTTGATTATGGCTTTCAAATTATACGCTAATAACTAACGGTAATTATATTTTCTATCTATTTAATAGAGCTGCTAAACATTTGATAGAAAGATATCAATTTCTGGCGTCGGGATTTTACACTTTTATGAATCCCAGTCGTAAATATTTTATACGTCCGTTCCAGAAAGTATAAAAAAGGAAATTATTTAATAACGCTGCCTAGCGTGTCGATAGGTTCGTCCGACGATCAGTTGGAAACATGCACGCGTGGTGTGTAGTCGTTGTGGTAGCACTGTGTCATATATCAACATGTGCATTGCGAACAGGTAGGCGTCTGACATTTGTCTGATTCACTCACCGCGCCGACGTCATTAGTACGGTTAGGTGACTGATTATCGTGCTACACTTTTCTCTCTCTATGTCTGTTTGATTTTTAAATAGTCAACTGCAGTGTTTGAAATTGTTTTCTTTGTTAATTGTGCTCGGCAAAAATAAAATATTGTTATTTAAAACTTGGTAAAAATGTCTAACAGATAACAAAGTTAAAAATATTTTTTTTTTACTTGTTGTTTCCTTAATGCGTTATACTTATTTATTATAATTAATCGGTATAAACTTTGTGGCACAATTAAATATTAGAGCGTTATACTCATTTAGTATAATAAACACGTATAAACATTAATGCATAATTATACCTAGCAGCTCTTGATCTTTTTACTTCACAAGGTTAATTGATAGATTGAAAAAAAAAACCTTGTAGGGTTGTCACATACGTATACGAATTATGAAAAGTTTAGGATTGTTAATTTAAAGTGTTAAACGTATCTTTGTAACAATACGAAAATCCAAATAAAAGATTAATTTGGTCTAAACTAACTAAAGTCTTTGAAATAAACGATCAATACATTTGCAACATTTGTGAAAGTCAATATTAACACGAAGAATATTGACAAAGCGTTGTTTTATTTATACTTCACGTGAGATAAAAATCTGATAAGATTTTTTACTTTATTAGAATTTTTTTTACATTATTAGAATAATAACTATTAATTATTTTTACCAAGAGGAAACATGTCTATGCGTATGTAACATAAAAACAATCTCTTAAACACTAAGCGGTGCGTAACGTGCAAGCGAAAATTGCCCTTTACCATCGAAATGGTTTAACCGATTTAGATACGGTTTTCTGTAATGTATTTGAGATTCATATGACAATAAAACTATCTTTCATTAATGTTTTATGGTGTTAACTTTCCAAGGCACGAATTGAGAATTTTTTTCCGTCATGAGTCCGTATTCGTTGTGGACTTTATGACTAGGTATGATAATAATAGTTCAATGTGAGCTCATGTATGGCAGAAGGTATTTACCGATCGTTATTATGAAAGGCTAAACTTTTTGTGTACTTTCCCTTTGGATGAAAGTTTTATAAGAAAAATAAAAACAGTGTTAACCAAAAACAAACGGCACTGACGTAATATCGAGGCCATGATACTATTTTAATTCGGATTTATAAGAAATTATTTTCTTATAATTCTGAATTAAAATAGTTTTCAATTTCACAATTTTCTGTTGACCAACTCTTGTAATCTCTAACCCAAATAAGACCTTTTTATTAAGACTTAAGACTTTTGTCAAGGAATCCTCTTTTGACTATTATCCATAGTCAAAAGGATTCCTTGACAAAAGAAGGAAGGAAGGATTCCTTCACTGGCACGTTTAGCACGACCCATATTGAGCTTTGCTGCTATCTGGTGCAGTTAATCTTCTATCCCGTTTGCTTTTAGTAACTGTAGTCAATATTTCACTTAAAGTTGCTATTGTGCTAATATGCCTGACGGCGATTCTACGTCGTCCAGGAGAAGAAGAGTGACAAAAATTTGCAACTCAAGCGACAATTTGCAAGAATCCTTACGAATTGTTCCTTCAGTTGCAAATTTCTGTCATCGTCAAGTCAACGGCGGGCTTACCTTATATAGTATCGTCTACATTCTTGAAATCTCACGAACGATTTTATAAGGACCGATTATTATACTCCTGGTATTTTGAGAACGCCCAAGATTTTACCCATTTTGTTCTGAAAATTAAACTCTGAGGAAATAGACAAGCAAAATAGAATAAGACTTCAAGTATAGACAGAGAGCCTGTTTTCTGACCAAATGACGTTTCGTTTCGCCAGAAAATCTATTAACCCTCTGATAATATTGTTTCGTCAGTTATCTCATTAGATAACTAACGAAAAAATATTATCATTATTATCACAATGAAAAAACATTAGTAGTAGTAGTAGTTGTTATACATTTTAGTTACGTTGATTACTCAATAACTTCATCAAACTGCTACTCCATTGCTGATTAACTGCAAAAAACGTTGATACCAACAATATTTTGATTTTATCACTGAAAATCGGCAAATAACAGTAGATTGTTTATTGTCTAGTATAGATAGGCATTTTGCGGTGAGATACAATCATGGAAATGATAATGTTGTATTGTTTGTAACTTGAATAGAAGTGCAAGTGACCAAATACCTATAAGCAGTAAGACCTTTTGAGCGGTAGTGTACAAACATACGTACCCTAATATTTGACAATAATATAGTCGTTTATCACGTTCGAAGCGACTTACATTTTTCTGTTACTTCCATTCCTGCGATACTGGTAACACTAAACTTTGCACAAAAAATATCATTATAGTGGCACGGGGCTTATAAAATCCCGTTACACTTGAACCTGGCTTTTTTCCGCGACACAGAGGATTCTACGCTTTTCTTAGATAGTACAAGTAAGCAGTGGCGGTACTACCATACAAGCCCAAAAGCCCGGCTTGCCCTACTAAGGAGTAAAATTTATAAATCTTAAT
>DWHO01001835.1:0-14433 GCA_018247575.1 Eurytides lysithous rurik | reverse complement strand
GAGCCTGTACTATGGTGATCAGACAACTGATATACATACTTATATAGTTTTGAATATATACTTATATAGATAATTAAAACCCAGACACAGAAAAAATACCTATGCTCATCGCACAAATATTTTGTCCTGGGTGGGAATCGAACCCACGACCAATGGATTTGCAGTCAGGAGCACTAACCACTACACCAACGGGTCAGTCATATTAGTTGTTATCTTACATTTTTATAAATATTATACCCCTATATATATTTTGAGTACATATATTTGAGTTTCTATACCTTTGTCAAAGTTTAATTACTGATCTTTTAAAAATTTGGAATATATTTCTTCTGTTATATATTTGACACCATTTATTTTTTGAACTATTATTATTTTTATAGGAAGTATTCTTAACTTTCTTTACAGTAATAACCTATAAAAAAGCCTAAAAAATTAAATCATTTTAATCTGATTTTGTTCTTTATTTATGTACCTGTAATTCATTGATCATTTCTACTATTTTTTTTGTGATTACTATATTAGTTATTATGTTTTACCTTAAAAAGGTTTTGTTATCATTTTTTTACCGATGACTATATTAGTTTCTTATAAAATTGTTTTATGCAGTTAATTTACGTAATTTATTGATTCAACTGCACAATTTTAATCAAATGAATAAATATGGTTTTAAGATTTTTCTTGTATTAAATTCCTATTATGTATCCAGTATTATTTGAACATTAGTGTAATAAATGAGAAATATAATATTGGGCAATTAAAAGCCGGTGTTTGATTTACTACTGTTTACCTAAAACACTTGGCATGTTACAACTACTTTTTCAGGATTTATAGTTTCATGTGGATTTGCATTTTTTTAACAACTTTTATTTCTTTTGAGATTGCTACACTGGCGCATAACAGAAGCGAGTACATTCCAAATTTAAAAAAAATAATTTTATGCATATATTATTTGACATCAATTTAATAACATTTTAAGTGATAAAAAATAATTATAATAATTTTATATTATCTTTGATTGCAGCTTACTCTTCCGTTATGCACTATGAAAGTACCTACGACCCTTCATATATATTCGAAGAAATGACGGACTTAAATATGGAAAATTGAAAACACTTACATAGTCTTTTTTATCTTTGCCTTTAATGTGTTGTGATATCGTAGTGAGTAGAATTTATTATATTAGTAATATTATATTATTATCATTTTATATTTACTGTAAACATTTTGTTTTAAAAAAAAATATAGACAATTTCTATTTTAATGCTATTTTTAAACGTTTTTGTGTTGTAGTAGTAAAAGGGTTTGGCTTAGTCCGTAACACACTATTGCCAGTTGTATTACTGTTGTACAGTAATAAATGCAGGCGCTACTGCAAGTTTATAGGTGACCAACAAGCATGAGACTGTTCGTTTCATTGCTAGTTTTAGTAAAGAAATGGTCTTATAATCCTTAATGTAGTTAATTTCAATGTTATGAAAACCAAGCAAACAATAATCTAATTATGCAAACAATAGATACTTGTGTATGCTAATGGTAGACTCTGAAATGTATGTAATAAATGAACTATATTAATGTCACTAGAGTCTGATTGGAATCTTATTTTTTCGTACTTAGATTAATGTTATTTGGTCGTCTGACGACAATAATGAAGCGGTTATATAAATCATTTAATTTTAGAGTAGTTATTTTAGACTGTAAGAGCTTGATGTTTGTAATTTATGGTCTTGTTTTGAATAGGAATTAGGATTTAAATTTCCAATCTTGGGTATATGGTTTATGTGGTGCAATAGAATGTTTATATAAAGTTCAAGCAAAATATATCACATATGTATATTAAATAACTTTTTATTTATAATGAATCATGTTACCAGTTTTTGGTAGTTCAAAACGAGTGGAACTTAATTGTTGACTTATATATGGGATAGCTATTACATTGTATTAAGGCTTAACATACTGTAACCGTATTTTAAAAGAGCAACTGTTGAGTTTCTCGCCGGCTTTTCTCAACAGGACTGCATTCCGAGCCGGTAGTAACTTTCTCATGAACAAAATGTAAAAATAACGATTCAAAAGTGCTTGTAAATGCCTATTTGAATAAATATATTTTGATTTGATATACACCTAATCAATATATGAATATAAGACTATCTCATTAAATAATCAAAACCGATGTTAACACAGTTAAGATTGACTTGTATCGTTTTTTTTTATTTCCGTAGTGTCTTGTGTTGATGGTTAATTTTTGTGTAAAGCTGCTGAATTTAGTAAGAAATTTATTTTTGAAAATAGATTGTGTTCCATTTACAATAAGATAGCTGGAGATGTCATTCCTTGCAAGATGTGTTTAAAATATTCTTTTTTGCGGTTCCTTTGTAGCACATATTTTTATATAAAGCGTATAGTATACCTAATCCTTTAATATAATAGGGCCCTAGATCGTATATATGGTCTCATTTTGAGAAGACGTCAGCATTTTCAAAATGTAACGACTATAATTTAAACTTTTGCTTCAGTCAATAGCTTTTAACTTCAGTTCGAACTATCAACTTTTCTAACTGAATCCATGGACCCATTTTTTTAAGTCGCCGTAACAGTCACCAATAGAGCAATAGGAATAATATGTTATAAATGAAGTTATTAATCATTGCGCAGACAAAGGTGCACACATTCTTCCTTTACACACATAGCTCGATGGGAGGGATAACCGACACGACCGGAGAGAGATCAGGCACAAAGACGGTGACATGAAACCGACCTCTTAAAAACGACTTCTCTATGCCACCGCTAGATGGCGTCGATAAGAAGCCAGGACCGACTTTTTACTTTTTATGCAATCGGGTGATCAGCCCGTGTTGCCCTTTTTTATGTGAGGGAAATGCCTATGTATACCGGTCTTGCGGGGGCAAGGACGGGTTATGTCGGTCTTGCACCGACTAAAACCAACACAATGTTTCACCACACGCTTTCGCACACTTGCGCAACCCTGCTAGCGCTGGCCGCCTCCGCAGCCTCCTACGGGTGCCTTTCGACAAACCTCTTGGCTTCGCCGTGGGTGACCAGGCAACGATTACTAAAGCCCCTCCGCCACGATAAGGCGGGAACTCGTCGGAGGAGGAGCCCGTAATACCCATTTTAATGGAGTAGGCTGACCAACGAGCAAGCGGCTCACCATGGTAAGCGATATCCAACACTCATGGACATTTGCAATAGAACTTGCAAATGCGTTGCCAGTCTTTAAGGGGGAGACTTTTGGGGGGAGGAGTGAGAGGGGGGGATTATAGTAGGGTGGGAGATGAGGGGAGGAGAAAGCGGGCGAAAGCGAGGGGATGAAGGGAGATTGGCCACTGGCCACCTAACTCATCGCACAAAACGCGGAAGCAAAAACACTGGTAGTGCAAACACTATTCCGATTTTCTGTAAGGTCGTGGGACTTATTCGGTTCGAGCCGGCCTATTCAGCAGCGGGAGTAGCTGCGTGGCTCTACCACCAATAAAAATCTTTTACGTGGGAAAATCCTTTATGGATCACCCGCCGCCGCAGGGGGTGTAGTTCCGAGCAGATCGGGTACCCGGTAGAAACCCACGTTACATCTGTCATGATCGCATGAAGCGGGGATAGAGGAATACAAGAACGCAAACTTCCGCGACCCCGGTACGACTATGGCCTCTGGTCACCTCTCCAATCCCGCCATATGGTGCTGTGCCGGTGAAATTAGCACAACACCCTTCTGAACCTCGTATACAGCGGCAGGCACCCACTCGGGGTCTCACTATCAGGGGGGAAGGTTACGCGTGTAGGCCATCCTCCTGCGCCCTGGTCTGCAACAGTGGCTATCAAGGGTGGCAGTTGCCTTCCTTAATCTCTCCGCGGTCTGAGTGTGGGGTGACTACGTTCTCCCAAAATGCGAGTACAGCACCCCACGCCCTCTAACTATCCACCATAGCTTGAACCACGGCCAGAAGCGAGAGGTCGTGCCGCACGATAGCGCAAATACACGGCGCTGTTCCGTCCAGGCTGGCCAAACCTCCAGCGCATATCGGGCCGTCTCCTCGGCACATGCGTCAAGGTGGTGGCATTTCGCTGTGGGCTCTCTCCCCGCTTCCCGAACCGTCTCCCGAGAGGACCTGGAGGAGCCGTATCGCCTGTCCAGCCACCTCCTGAGAACAGGGCGTATGGCGTCCGCGGTTCTTAGGTCAGCGCTGGGGTGCTCCAGCCTTTGCTCCCACTCCATGATAGCTAGTGAGCGCAGTTCATCTCTACAATCCCTTAACTACTCTAAAGCCGGCTCCTCTAAAGGTGACCCTGGGCTCTTGGCTTTTGCCGTCCGTCCCGGGCAAGGATCCGCCAGAACGCACGCCGCCTCATTGGATATCGTCTAATAGCCCCGGATGGCCCAGATAGTCATACCTTTTGTGGTTTGATGAAAAAAGCTATGGTAAATAAAAGTAGTGTATGAGCGTACCTCATTCGCTAGCTTTATTTACCACGGCTTTATACTATGATGATACCAAATAAGGTATGTATTTGATTATAAGTTTATTTTTGTAATATACAATTAAAATTTCAATACATTTTAATATAAAATACGAATGACAATATTATATATTTAATAGACAGAAATAAAACATAATTTTATGACGAGAAAATAATTTAAAGCTGTTATCTGCACAATTTTCTCAAAGTATTGTGTTAAAGGCACTTTATTTAACCTTTATTATTTTTTTTGTTGATTAATATTGACCCTATAATTTTTTTTTCGAAAAGTATGAGAGATCTCGCTTTTTTGAACGCAACAAAAATATTCTTAGTTTATTTATTGTATGATCTGTGCGGTCCCTATCTCTGACAGCGAACGCTAGCGCCAACCTGCTGGTAAAATGAAGTGATTAACAGAAATTAGTCTGACTCAATAACATCGTCATTGATACACTGAAACGAGAATACCATCAAAATATCTAAAAATGATAGTCATAGCTATATAGTGTTTTTCTATGGCTTGTGACGTCTCCTAATATTAGAATGTTTTTCCAGTAATCATGAAAGAGAAAATGTATGAGATGTAACTTTAATTTAAACTCCTCCACGTCCAGTCATGGGTTCCCGATTAAGGTGATTTCTTTTAATTCTTTTGTTGTATTATGTTATATTTCTTTATTAATTTTTCTTTAGTTATTGCCAGTCATAATAAGAAGAATCCGTTACATGTATCATTATTTTTGCAACTCCATCTTGTTTTTTTTTATTTTATTTACAATTCTTTTTCTTTCAAAGTAAGCTTACTTTCTTTTTTTTGACAGCAATTTTCGATGTCCTCAGCTATGTCAGTAATAGTATCATTACTATCATTTCCTGTGCGCGCTATCGTATGACTAAATGACACCGTTATTTATAGTTTATTGTCTGTATTGTTGATAAAAAATACTACTTGCTTATACAAAATATTAAGTTACTATAAGCATCATAATGGTTTTACCGCATTTTATGACTTTTTAAAATTATATCTATGTTCTAGCCAGTCTATTTAAGATTTTTTTTTTACTATTTAATAATTTGTTTTGAAGATATAAGTTTTGTTCAATGTTAATTAAAAATTTTACACTCATGCTTCACACAAACAAATATTTTAATATGGGTATAATACAACTATGCATATTACTTTCTTTACAGAGACACTGTACGATTCTTATTTGAATTGTTCTGTGAAGTATCACCAGGTGATCATTCAAGGGAGCCTTTCATATTACGAAAACATCCTGAGTCTTATAAGAATGAGGAAGAGTTAAAGAATATTCCAAAGTTTACATTCCCATGTCAGTTAGATAAGTAAGTTATTTTGTACACTTTTTCAACTGATACTGTATTTGAATGTGAGTAGTATTGCTATTTCTTAAGTTAAATCATAATATATTAAAAAAAATAACAAATTTGAAATAAAATAAGTGCTGCAAGTATAATAGTAAATTATCGTTGTTATTTTTAATACAAAAATAATTTACTATTATAGTTAGTTACAAAAATTACTATACTCAGTCTTGTTTATCTATACAAAATGATTTTTAGATTATTTCTGACAGTAAAATAATAACAGGATTTTTTTACTATTATTGATTTCCTAAATGCCCTAAATATGACTTTAATCTTATTGATCTATATAATAACATGTCTGATAATATTCAGTGTAAATTGTTTTAATTTATTTCTCTGCGTTAGGGCTAACTTTGCTTTTGTCAGTGTAAGGGTTTTTCATTTTGTCCACTAAATTATGGACTGTTAGAACATACATAAAATCATTATGTAACCAATACTTGATGTAATGAACTTATGTAATTTTTATTATTGCGTGACAATTCATAGATAGCATATAAATTAAAAAAAATGATGCCACAACTCCGAGTACTGTTTATTGTTTTTATGTAACAAAGCTGTTGCAAATCATTTGTATACCCCCAGATATTGCTACTGTAACATAGTTAAGTGCTACTGAAAAGATTGAAACTTGAAATATATATATTCATTCTTCTTTGTCTTATAAAAAATTAAATAGACCATTTCTTAAAAATGTTCTTTACTTTTTATTCTATCATATAAATAGCAATAAAAATATAATTTGTTTTGTTAAGATCAATGTTGTTATTTCCTGTCACTGTCCATACATTACAAAAAAAATCAAGGATCAAAATAGTGTCCAATTTAGTAAGACATCTCTATTGTGCTTTTTCACAATTACCTGCTCTCTTAGAGTATATTGTGTCAATTCTACACTTCCTCATAGATTTTAACTTCACTGTCATATGACAAAAACAATACATTTTGACAAAATTTACAAGTATTAATAATTCGACATTATATCATGTTTCATAGCACATTTATGCTATAGCTCAATGCCTATGCCATATGCTATGCCTGTAATTTAAGATAGAATTGTTTTATCTATGGAACGTTGATTTATACCATTTTTACAAAATTGATCTCTCATTTAATAATATCATTGAAGTATTTTTTTTATTAATGTTTCTTTATAAATGTGATATTTTTAATATTATATTTTATAATTTCAGTAACTTCGTTCAACACTACTCGTTTGTTTTGACCTCAGTGGACTCAAAATACACTTTCTGTTTTTGCCGATATGATCCTAAGGCCAACACAGCGTTAGTTTTACTCTCGCATTTACCATGGCACGACATATTTTACAAGTGAGTATTTTTCTTTCATTACTATTTATTGATCATATCAGTAAAAGGCTGACTAAAGTCAGTTAAAGATTACTAAGTTTTTTCTTACCTGGGGTGGGTAAAACATTAGTTCTATTGTGTTGTCATTACTTTTTGCCATTGACGGTTTTTTTACTAAATCAGTACCGGTAGTAAGGATTTGCATCATATAATGTATATGCGTAATTTTTGATATTGTGTATGTATTATTTTATAAAATTGAATATGATTGTGTAAACATTTATAATACAAAAATAATTTGTTGTTAAGAAAAGAAATTTGCTGAATTATATCTTTGAGCAGATTTATTTTATTTAATGACTATTCCATTAACATTAATTTTCACCATAGTCATCAATTTATAACAAATCAAAATGTTCAGCGTCCTTTTATTGTATTTTTTTTATGAACTCGCTACTTGCAAGAGATTTGTGAATTGTTTATATTGTATTCAAAAACTTATTCTGAAACAAATTTTCTAAGCATTATGTATAGTTTTAACAGTTTCTAATTAGAATATCTATGATTTGTTAACATTGTGTTGGTTGCTTGCTGATTAATTTTTTTTTAAAATAATTTAGTCACTGAATAGCTATATACACGCGTCATTCGATATCTAAGGAATCATAGGATGTAATATGATCATTACATATATGTTAAGCTTTACCCTTTTTGCTACATTGAGAACTAATCACATATTACTGGGCCTTTGTCCATAGATAATAGTGAAACTACAGTTTTAACAGTGTAGTTATTACTTCTTATTTTTAATGGGTTTGGACTACATCAGTATTGGAAATAAGCATTACCATCATTTAAGACATATGATCAATTCTTGATCAGTTATAATCTTTTTTTTTATTTTATAAAATTAAACATGATTGCGTAAATACAACAACTACACCAAACGATTTGTTTTCAACAATAGAGGGCTGCATTGAGGCTTTTGGGCAGTTTTATTTTTATGAATATCTGGACTTATTTTATTTGCACCATGCAATTTATTAATTTATTTCTTTATAACCGATTAATGCTTTGCGCTCTTTCATGGTATACTTTTTTTCTAATAAAAACGCTCTATGTGATAGATTTGAAAGATATTATAATGAATCTCTACTGAAACTATTAAACCTGAAAATAAATTTTAAATTTTCTATAGTAAGAATATCTGTGATTTATTATCATCGTATGTGATTAAAATTTTATTAAAAAAAAAAAAGAAATAATATTTGAATCACGGGAAAACTTTAAATAATATCTATAATATGGTTATATATGTGAAACTTACTACATGTAATGGACATGTAGTCAGCTTCCCCTTTTTGTTATATTATAGACAACTGGTAAGTGATCACACGCTACTAGGTCTATGTCCATAGACAATAAAGTAAAGATATTTGATAGTATCAACAGTGTTGTGTAACATTATAGCCCCAGTAATGGTGTCGTCATAAAAAAAATTCACTGACTAAGGATTGGATACCGCCACCGAATCAGTAGCAGGATTTACTTTTCTCTCGCGAATAATAAAGGAATTTTCTTTATTGCTGCAATTAATTTAAAACATAAGCGATGTCTACAAAGCTGCAAAGTTGATGTGCAATTTTTTTATTTAATTTTTTCAATAGGCGAATCATCATTTAAATTATTTTATGTACAGACAGTAGTTACTAGAATATATTTTTTTTCACTTTTATTATTTTTATTTATGCTGTTTGAACATAGAGCGACATTAAGAATAATATTACTTATTTTACACTTGTTTTCTAAGTTTTTATACGTAGCCCCAATTTTAAGTGAGAAATACCTTGTTTTACATAGATAAATTTTACGGCTATATCCGGAACGATTATATTTAGTTCGTATAGATATTTGTCGCGGGAGGGAATCGTATCCACGACCTGTGACGCCGAAGTTAATAGTTTAGCAACTGCGCCACGTTGGTCATAAAAATATTTGCTATCAATGAATATGTTTAAATTAATTGCTATACCAATATTGTTTGCTGAGCATTTCTATAAAATTGCATTTTGTATCAATCGACCACCACAGAAGCTTCGAAATCGTTCTTCAATCATAAGCAAGTCCGCGATATAAATGTATTCATCACCAATGGTGTAGAAGAGTCCGTCCAATCTTACAAGCTCTAACAATTTTTAGCAAAGTACTTTTTTATTAATATTTATTTCGTAATATTGCTATGCCTATGAAATGTGAGTGTGATAAATGTACATTGGACTGTAGAGTTTCATATCGTTTTGAACCTAACTTGATGATCATTTGATTTTCAGGCTCTTAAATTGCATCGCAAATTTGCTGAACAGCCCGGAGAAGGGAGAGCTGACATCTTTCTTGGAGGCTTGCCGAATAAGACCACCGATGCCCGGTCACACGCTGAAAGTGACCTACAACGCTGGTCACAGTGTCTTCTCTTGCCAGTGTCCCGACGCCAAGCTGCCTAGTATTCCGGAAAACGTGTGTACACCCGTTAAATAATTTTTGATGATAATGTGACGAGCATTTCGTGTGTATGATGATAAGCGACATGACTGACGAAGAAACTGTGCTGAGTTATGTTGTAGGTCCAGTAATTATACCGGCAACATAGCCTTTTGAACCAAATCAAAATATATTCATTCAAACGGGGCTTTACAAGCACTTTTAAATCGTCATTTTTACATCTTAAATCCTGAGGGGCTACCACCGGCTCAGAATGCAGTTCTGCTGAGAAGAGCCGGCGAGAAACTCAACTGTTACTTTTTTAATAGTGTTACCCTTTTTATGTAAACCGAAACATTGTGCTTGCACGTTTTGTCGCTTGTCGTAGAATGACTGATTACACAGAACCACCACAGCTAGTCCCTGCATGAAGCATCCTACCATTTAGAGATTATTATTGCCATAATTTTGATTCTTAATTGCATCGTAAAGAATTTGGCTTTGAAAGTGCTCGTGAATTGGCATAATCTTTTTGATTTGAAGTTGTTCACGTTACAAGCAAGACACAACGACGAATGATGATTACGTATGATTATGAATGAGAGAAATTTAAATCACGATCAAAGTATAATTTATTAATTTTTGTTTTCACTATTGTAGAAGAAATTCATTTAACTTCGCCTTTTTAGTGCAACCTGACGGAGTACTTCAGCGCCATAGACCCTAAATGCATGGCTGGATTGTGGGCGGCGTTGCTCCACGAACGCAGGGTTGCCATAGTTGCCTCGAAACCATCCCGTCTGTCGGCTTGCGTGCAGGCGGCGAACGCAACCCTATTCCCGATGTCCTGGCAACACATATTCATACCTATACTGCCTAAGCACCTGGTCGATTATCTGCTGGCGCCTATGCCTTTCCTCATCGGAGTTCCTAGAAGTGTTATGGAGGTGAGTTCTGTTCATTTTCCTTAGGACTGCACACACGTGACGCAAGGTTACGTTAATTTGGATTGAATGATTATTAGTAATACACAAATGGTATGTGTTACGGTGAAAGTCAGTTCGAAGGTCTGTCACGAACCCACCGATAATGTCTGTTGATGACCCATCTTGCACTGACTCGCACTTTACGATCAAAATTACGAAGATCTAATAAAAATTAAAAGTTTATACATAATTACAAAGTTTTGTATAAACATCTAACCAAGGTGTTATTGATTCGACAAAAGAGTTTACCTTTATCGTAATAAATTTCATATTACATACATAAAATTCAAATTTAAATACATAAAATTGACACCATATTGCATTGCATTACTTGATTCAAAAACGTGGAGAATTAAACAAATTGAAAAACAACCAACTAACAACTCAGTGTGACCATGAATAATGAAAAAAACTATTAGAAATGTCAACATTTTTATAGCTAAACGTGTAAATGTGGTAAAAACTTTTATTTTATGAAATGGTTTTAAAATCATGTTCTTCCTTTTGTTTCAGACTGTCAAAATGTCAGAGATAGGCGAAGTTGTTGTATTAGATGTAGACGCGAGTGAGCTAAGATCTCCTTTTAATGATCTAGAAAGTCTTCCGCCTGAAATTGTAAGTAGTACATCTCTTAAATAATTGTTTTGTTTGTTTGTCCAAGATTAGATTATGCATGTGACAAAATATGAAGTATTAATCAAAACTTGTTTTTTTTTTATATGATGCGATGGTGCCACAGTTTAGTATGAATTGTACAATATATAAAGAGTCATTGTTTAAACAACAATTCATTTGGAGCACAAAAAGGCAACATTGAGGGTTTAATTGACTGTTAAATTCAGTACTAAGTAAGACATGCAATAATGTGATAGCTTCAAATCTTGGATATTTAACAGAGATTACGGGATAAGCGTGAAAGTATAGCATTTGCAGTTTTGACAACAACTGTCGAATTACTTCAATAAGTACGTCTTGATATTTTAACGGTAAATCAAGTGTCTTGATTACTGTATTTTTCGTAGGGTTGGTTATAATGATATTAAAATATCACATTATAGCACCCAAAATTAAACTGTCGTTAAATTAGAAATTTTATAATTTTAATTAGGTTTTAATTAACTATTGCATCATATTTGTTTCAGGTAGTGGGTCTGAGGAAATCTATTAGTGATAAAAATGCGCTCGGCGACGCCGTTTCCAGGGCGTTTTTACGAGCTTTAGTTTGTCTTATAGGAGGCTATAGAGATGCTATTAGGTAACTTACCTTATTATGAATTTCATGAATTATATTAAGACCAAATAATTCATTACCTCTTTTAACAATAATGGTATTAAAATATACATTTGATGTTATTTTCGTTATGAGTAACCTTTTACATGCTGTTAAATGCTAACTACTATGTTTATAGGGCAACATTGTATTCTTAAATATTCTAATTACATTGTACTGCAAGATTATATAGTTGAGTACAGTAATCCTCCCTATGACACGGTACTCTTATATCGCATTCTCATATTATACGGGAGTACTCCTATAACGCGTTTTCATATAATGCGGAACCAATCTACTTATTTAATCAGATTACTGTATTAATAAAGATATATCGCAACTCTTACAAGCTTTAGGTTTTTTTTAGTTCCTACCTTTCCTTTTTTTCTTCAAAATGCTTCTTTACTTCAAAATGTTGATGCATTAAAATATTATTTTTGTTCTGAACTTGAATATTTTCATGAATCAAGTTTTATCATGTCGCTTTCAGAATCGAGAAAGGTCAGCTAATTTCCTTTAATCCAGAGGCGTTTGTGAGAACGAGGAAGTATATGCAACCATTTCTGAGGAAAATTTTACAATCGCAGATCTTTCAACAGGTAAATCTCTTTTGCTACCTAAATTTCTTAATATTACATGGAGACACCTTTGTGCCATAATGCAGGATTCTTGATAAAACACAAACAAATCTTTTAAGGGTTCCTGAAATATATTAGAAAGAGTTTGTTTTATTAGAGATCACTTGCTATTTGGCCTAAGTAAAAAGTGTATTACATATTAAATTAGGATATGTGTGAAATCTCGAAATGTAAAGAATAAGTCATGTATAAGACAGTTTTAATTAAAAAAAGATGGAATAAGTAGTGACAGTGATTGATGCAGGCATTCACTCCTTATTTTGTGGAGGACAGATATTGTTTTTGTTTGGAGTTCGGGAGGGTAGTAGAAATAGAAGTATTTGTTTTCTTTGGTAAATAGATTCACATATTGCCCGTTATTTTTTAGTAGTGTAGTAGGTTTGGAGGGAATTGTTTCCAACGTATTTACTATACCATCTTATAATGGTAGACAGATAAAGCACAAGTTAAAAAGTTTTAATATTAATTTTTCTCCTTAAAATTCAAATATTTTAACTGCCTTTTTTGCTATAAACTTATGATGACGTAGAACATTGTTCGCCCCTAATAATATATGTATACATAAACAGTATTCATTACAATTTTCAGTTCATCGATGAGAGGCTGGATCTCCTCAATTCGGGTAGGGGCTTCAATGATGAGTTCGAAGTGGAGTGCAACAACTACGCGGAGAAACTGAGTACAGGGAGCGGGCAGAGGCTCAAACAGCAGTATCGGGAGTGGGCGAAGACCGTAAAGAAAGAGGGGGGTGCGTTTTTCAAGACTGTGAAGGACAAGGTTAGGCTGACTTTATCTTATACAGAATTCTGCGTAACCCTATACCAAGCATCACTTCATAACAACATTGTATCGATATATAGTCAGTGAAGCTCTAACTGTGCTCAAGTAAAAAATGGCTTTGCTGAGGCGAGTGATTATTAATGGAGTCAATTTGGTGTTAAAAACATTATTGCATTAAGTTATAATGAAGTACACATGTATTTGAAGATATTATTGATGTTTAGATTGGCCTATACTATGTGTATGCTTACATTTTCTCCGGTTTCACTGAAATCTCAAAGCAGTCATGAATCTCCGTACTGTTAGATATTCACTGACAACACATAATTCAGCGCTCTATCGCCCATTTACTAAGTCTAAAGTTTAGGCTTGGCGTATCAGCTTTTGCGTATCCATTAATATTTTCTCTGTATATAATGATGTAGTTATGATTTGCCATGGTAAAAAAACTAACGTGTGTAGAGATAACTTTTATTCATATGTATGCAGTCATATAATATATTATCTTGGTCAGTTTTGTTTTAAAACCTCTAAGTATGTATCATGTTTGGTTTTAGGGCATTCAAACAATTGGAGTGCAAGCTTTTTGATTGATAACTTAAATTAACGTGTCGATATGACTATTAGGATTTAAAAGTATCTATGAAAATCAATATAATAAATTAAATTATAACAAAAAAAAGATATAGAAAAAATGTACCTGAGGGCTTACCGCTAGCAATAATATAGAATCTAAAAATGCACCAGCTGCGGGTCCTACATACTTAAGTTTAACAGTAACAGTAAGGCATTCTACACCTTTAAAATGCATGTTACAACTATTTTTCATGGTGTATATTTTTATTCATTCATGTCATAAAATGGAAATAACCTTGAATCTGATATTCAAATTTTTTGTCATGTAAAAAGTCGGTCTCGGCTTCTTATCGACGCCATCTAGCGGTGACTTGGAGAAGTCATTGTTAAGAGGTCGGTTTAATATCACCGCCTCTGCGCCTGATCTCTGTCCGGTCGTGTCGGTTATCCGTTCCATCGGGCTATGAGAGTGAAGGAAGAGTGAGTGCACCTGTGTCTGCGCAAACGCTTGTGCACTATAATATATCCTG
>DWHO01001834.1:0-14435 GCA_018247575.1 Eurytides lysithous rurik | reverse complement strand
GCAGCTGTTCCCGCTGCTGAATGGGCCGGCTCGAACCGGATAAGTACCGCGACCTCACAGAAAATCGGCGTAAAGTGGGGGTGTTTTTCTCCATACCCCTCCATCTCCGCCCTTCCTCCCTCCCCTCTTTTTCCTCCACCCATACCATCATCCTATCCTCTCACTCCCACTCTTCCAAAAATTCCCCATTTTAAAGTTGACAACGCATTTGAATGTTCTGTTACAAATGTCCAAGGACGGCGGTAATCTCTTACCATCAGGTAAGCCGCTTGCTCGTTTGTCAGTCTACTTCATTAAAAAAAAACAGTAGTGTACATTACTGTTCGACGATGAAATAACTGGTAATGCACTCGTGTCGCTCAATGTGGACTTTGCGAAAGAGTCTTTAAAAAGGCCACATAAGAAAGAAATAGTAACAAAGCAAGTGAATTATAAACTCAAAATAAAAGTCACGGATGCTCCAAGGCATAGGTTCCCAACGGGGCCGGTACCACCGCCAGAGAGCGCTGGAGCTCTTCGTTGGGAGGATTAGAGAGAGAGAGAGATTTTTAATTTGAAATTATAAAAAGAAAATGAACATTCATATAAAGTTGGTATAATTAACTATTAGCTAAAAGGTGCGTTGGATTTTTTCTTTTCTTTTAAAGTGGGCTGTATCCAAAAAGGTTGGGAACCCACGCTCAAAGCGTTTTCGTGACTCAAGTATATTGTTGAATATTGGATTTGTGTCGATGTGTTTTTCGTGTTTATTGTTGAAAATTAGATTTAGTCTGAACGTGTTAGCTTACATCGATGTTAATGTAATAATTTGGATCTTCATCGTCGTCGGCGCCCGACTCGTAGGTCAAAGAAAACGGTTGTATCTGCAAAATGTCTAACAAATGTAAGACAAGCAAAGTGTGATTTAAAACTCATTCTTTTAGTGAAAAAAGTCATGCGGCGGAACAAATAATCGAGAAAACTCAAGGACGTACTTCCTTACCTCCAGACTCGTTTTTGCAGACATTATTGTTGGCAATACATAGTCTTTTGTAGTTGTACTGAAGGACGCTTGTACTTTTTTCAATACCGAAGGGTAACTCTACGAAGAAAAATCTATTAGAGCAACCAAAAATAGAAAGTTCTGTTGCTGACAATTTTTATAATAATTCAATTAAGTTAATTGTCAATATCTAGTATATTGACAATTACTAAAATTACTTCGAAAGTTTTTGTGAATGCTCGTGTTGTAAAAAATGCAGTCAACAAAAAACCCAATCAATGAATTCCTATCAATTTTAACTAAGCGAAAAACTATAATCTATACCTTTAAAGATGTCTTTAACATCAAATACAGACTTTTCACTTAAAACAAAACTTCGTCATCAAAATATGTATCTGTTATTAATCTCTAAAAATTACAAATTTCTTCGATGTAAGTTTCTGTGACAACTCAATGTGAATAGTTAAACACATTCGACTATTCGACGACTTTAATTATTTTTCTGTTCATAACCCTTATTTACGTTTATAAAAAAATTGACAATGTGAAATTTTATTCTTATGAAAAACAAAGGTTCTTAAACCTAAGTTTCATATTGCTATTAATAAGAAAAAATTCACGTACTTTTAGTATAGCATAGAAGTCAGTGCCCCGGATGCTTAGCAAATCTATGTTTCTCGACGCGACAACATTTGACAGTGTTCGATACTTTAACGCTCCCCGTATGTTGCCAAATATACCACCAGGTCCCATGCACGCCTCCACTTCATTGCTATCCGATATTATGTCTACCTGCATGTTTCTTCTTCTTCATTAAACTTATTATGAACACGTTTATCGTATTAGCTAGGCTTTTGTTACTTTTGTTTAAAAAAAAAAACAATTTATGACATTAAATCGAAATAACATGTGGTGTGTTTGAACGTAACAGCGGTTTTTTTTTGTCAATTTATTATGCTTTATTTGCAAAAAATTTCCATTTTTCCCAAAAATTGAATTTCCAACCAATTCCATTAAATATAACGAAGTGGTGGCATAGAATAGCTAGACTATTCTACCACAAAGTAGAAATGTGTAAGCACTTCTGTTGTACGTAAATACTGGGTATAGATATAAAATATCCTATACCTTCAAGAGCTAAGAGATCGAAACCAAGTAAAGTTGAACTCATTCAAGTATTTCGGTTACCATCACACACAGGGCTTGCTCGTTACTTTATTTCCTAAAAAATTAAAGAAACACCACGTGCGAATGCAATTTTATTATACTACAATGCCGCATCTAACGGCTTAGCGTTGGTGAACTGATTAGCTCTATTCATCTAAAACTCGTTCGGACACAGATAAAGTACAGTAAAGTCTCGATTATCCGGACTCACATTTCAAATCTGTAATTGCTGATATTTAAATATTTTGATCGCCCAAATCACACATTTTACGACCAATTTATTCCCGCTTCCGACCGTACACTTCCGTCCCTATCTCACTTGCGCGAATATGTTTTATTTTGGTTAACAGCGTTCAAATGGATAGATTATCTTTTGTTTCCATCAAATGTAAAATAGTAGAAAATTTAAAATATCTAAACGAAAAAAAAAATAATAAGTAATTTTCAAGTCTATTATTGTTTTATATGATATTACTTAATTGTGTTTATATGTAGTTCTAATATAAATTATTCATCATCATTTTAGCGAGTATTTTATACGAGTTAATCCAAATGTGCGGTCACTCGATTGAAAAAGAAGTGCGCAAATGTTTTTACCTACGTGCGCAGCAAAACCAGACTCATAAGCGCACCAAACTTTGAGCGCGAAGATGGTACGCGCTAGACCGCTGACCAATCAGGCGCGACCCTGACAGCCAATCAGAGCGCCGTGTTACCCCGTTAACTTTTCTATTTTTAAATGGCCAGATGCACATTGCATTACAAAATTATAGAAAAAAAATATATAAAACATAAAGTAAAATAACACCGAAATTAAATGAAATAAATAAAGTAATAAAAACGTTAAATATAAATAATTATCACCTTTGATGAATTATAAGGTGATTTAAACCGAAATATTGTTTGATTTAACTTTGCAATCGTTTGTCCGGATTTTCGATTTTACGGAATACCATCCGTTTTATTTGATTTGAGTAATCGGAATCATACTTTACACTAAAATTTACAATTTTCATTTCTATTTTGAAAGACGACAACGAACGTGATTTCTAAAATACCTACAATAATTTCTTATATAAGAAGACCGACTAGTTAAAGAGAACAAGTTTCCGTATTTGAAAGAAGGATATCTTAAATCTGTTTGAGCGAGACAGAAATTAAATTATCATTTATTGCCTAGTCTCGCATGTGGGTAGTGTGGTATATATCAAAACAAAATTATTTCCGTAACTCTTTATATAACATTTTATAATAACTTCTTGTTCGTTGCAAGGCTTGTGTGGATTTTGGATTTTAGATCGTTTTATATAATTGTTCAGATAGGGAGAGGAGAGATATGTCTATATTGTTGAGAGGGCGATAGAAGGTCAAAACTAGGTAGGTATTTTACGTGTTAAATGTTAGTAAAATAAATTTTATTTTTATTTGTTAAATACACATAAACGGTTTCCATAGAACGCGCTACGATTTAGCCTGGTTTGTACGGTTAAATCCGAGTTTCTCATAGCGCGGTTTCCATATAACGCGGTACACTCACCGCGTTATAGGAGGGTTGACTGTACCTACTTAATAAACATATTAGTTCCCTTTATTAATTAAGTTATGGATCGTCCCATTAATCTTTTTGTCCTCTACCTTCGGTTAGACGTCCTCCAATGCCTCCGGTCAATACCGACTTATGTAGCTTGTTATAGCTCTGCCTTAGCAGAGGGGCTACCCTGAAGCTCGAGACAGCTACAAGATCGAGTTTCTTTTTTTTTAAGGAAATGAAGTGAGGAGGTAAGCAACACGTCTGCCTATAACAACATAGAACCACACAAAACGTGCTTGACGCTACGCACTTTGAAATAGTATTAGGTGGCATACGAGGTAGCTGGTCGGATTTTCCTAACGGTTAACTAGGCTTCAGATCCTCTAGGGCAAGTGTCGGTAATCAGCGACCCACGTAAACCATTACGGTGCGGCCCTTATACCAGATACCCATCTAAAAAAGCGTTAATTAGACGAAATGTGGCCCACGCCAATATCCTCATAATATTTGTGGCACGCAAAAATATTCTCATAACATTTATGGCCCGTATATAAGAAAAGGTGGCCTACCTTGAGATTGTTATCATAAAAATTAGACTAATCTAAAAACAGTGATCATAAAAACACGGGAAATAAGGAGAAATTTTACGCAATTTGGTTAGGACCCTGGTGGCATCCCTATACTCAGTTGCTACAATGGTAAAATTGCCCTTCAAACCAAAACACAAATGGGTTAACACATTACTAATTCTTCTTCTTTCTCCTGTCCTTATCCCACATTACTACTTGACCGTAGAATAACTGGCAATCCAGTGCTACTACCCCGAAGCGGACTCTGGAGAGTCCAACCATTTAGAAAAATCATATGCAACTATGCAATTACTGACATATTAAAAATGTTTACCTTCCCTCGATAAATAATATACATGCTGCTTACAACCTCGTTTGCTTTGATTACCATGTAGCCTTTTTGAAAGTATTTCTCCTTCAATTGTTTGGCAAAAGCTCTGAAGAAGGAATATTCCACATTCTCGAACAAAGGTATCTCTCTTAACGTTTTTTCATACATATATAACACGGCGTCTTCGTTCAAGTTGGAGTGAAATTTCCCGAGTATGGTTTGATGCTGACACAAATCAAACTTTCTAATAAAAAACCTTCTTTAATAAATTTATCTTCGAAATTCTAAATACGTTATATAAAATTTTAGTTTGGACTGCATATGAAATATGGCAGTATATATACTTACGAGTACAAGATTGGAAGTTAAGAAAGTTTTAAAATATAAGAAATAGTATTAGTTTCATTGTTGTAACAATATTAATTATGTTGAATACATTGCATGAACACAAATTTAAAGACTTATTACCTAACAAAATGGAAGTTATGAATATTTTTTTAATGTAGTAGTCTGACAAACGAGCAAGTGGCTCGCCTGATGGTAAGTGATTACCGCCGCTCATGGACATTTGCAATATCACAGAAGGTGCAAATGCGTTGAAGAGGGATATTTTCGAAAGGGAAGAGGATAGAGGGAGCGGGAGGAGACGGTAGGTTGCGGGAGGGGATGGAGTCAGAGGTAGGGAGGGGAGTGAGAGGGAAGAAAGGGGGATGGGCCACCAACCACCTCACTCACCGGACGAAACGCGGAAGTAAAACTTTTACACTTTACGCCGATTTTCTGTGAGGTCGGGGTACTTATTCGGTTTGACCCGGCCCATTCGGCAGCGGGTGCAGCTGCGTGGCTCCATGTTTGCAGTTTGAATTTCAAAGTTCGTTAAAGAACCTTTTAAATAAGCTACGAGTCAGTATAGCGCTTACATTTACAAGAGGAGAGAGGTACATATTAGTGGTATATTTCTACTTACCGACCAGCCGCCAGTCCTTTTCCATTGATACTTCCAATAGTCCGTTACTAATTTCTTAAGCAACGCCGCCACTTTCTCTCGATTTAGGAAGAGTTCTAAATGTTTCATATTTTCTTGAAAGTTCGTAATCATCTGATCAGCCATTGCTTTCAAAGAGGCCATTCGAGCATACACGTAACTAAAATCAGAAGCTTATTCAGTATTTCATTTATCACATACTAACTGCACCTGACAGGCGTTGCAATAAATAATAGAAAGAATAAATATTAGTTTCACGTTTTTTTTTGTTGAAAACCTTTTCGAATTTACAAAGCAAGATCTCACCTAAATTACAAGCTGGCGACTGGTATATGAAAGCATAGAGGCGAAAAATACATTTTTATTTATATAGAACATTGGCTGTATCATGACTTCACTTCAATGTGAATGCTAATAGCAATATACCTAATCATTTCTCCATATTTCTAATTACAACCACCTCAGCGTTTAGCCTAATTACCGTGAAACTATTTATGTTTCTATATGCAAACATGGCAACTCTATAAGTTTACATAGCACATAATCATAAATTAGCTTCTAAATAGAGATTAAATACAAATAAAGCATCTATTTTTCCTCCACAATTTAAATGTCAAGTGACAACTACCACATCATAAAACGAACAAGAAACAATTTACATATTTTCACATAAATACATGGCAACACTCTCAGATTATATAGCAGATAATCATAACATAGCTTCCAAATAAGGTACGAATAAAATATACATAATTAATAAGAAACATCCACCCACCCGAAAAACAGAACTCCATGTACGTTGATGCAAATGGAGAGGATCATGTGGGCGGTGTCTTGGGCAATGATATCACCGAAACCGGCGCCACTAAAACTGGCCGCAGACCAATAATAAGCCAAAAGGTACGCCTTCGACGGTGTTAGATTTTTTACTTTAAACGTTTTCGCCTCATCTAACCACGAACCTGTTTAAAAAAAATACAAAAGATTTCTTTTGCCATCTTCAACGTGTTCCGATATAAATTGAAATGGCAACATTAAACGTATTTCATACGTTAGTTAAAATAAACAGTTTAAGATTTGGTTTTTTAAGGTTTTCGCTATCCAAATAATTAATCCGAAACCTTATGTCAAGTCCAGAAATTTGAAAGTAAAGTGAGTATAAAAAAAATATAACTGTTACAATGTTTAGTTGTAGGCGAAAGAACAGAGTAGATAGATCCGAGAGAGAGATTTAAGTTTATAGGATATATTTATAGATAGATGTAAAGTAGTAAAGTATATTTATTTTAAGTATTGCTTAGATACAAGTTTTTTCATGTCATTTCTTTCAGCGTTTTAATAAAGCAGCCTGTCATAATCTCGATGATAACAAGGAACAATTTCAAGCTATTTTGCTCGAATACAATGCAATACAGTGAGCACTTTATTAAAAACTATATTATCCTTTCTAATATTATAAAATAAAAGACTCGGTTTTGATGACCCGGTGGCGCAGTTACCAAGCTATTGGCTGCGGCATCGCAGGTCGTGGGTGCGATTCCTACCCGGGGCAAATATTTGTATATACTACAGACAATTGTTCCGGATCGTTTGTCCATGTTAAATTCATATATGTAAGACGCCCTTCTGGCGCAAGATGTTACTATCTTACAAAGGTGAAAGCGTGTTTTTTTTTTTAAAAGAAAAAATAATGTATGTGAGGTATTTTTCTTCTTTCACAAAGCAACACGACACTGGATCAACATGAGTGATGTACATTCAAAAGAGTTGCCAAGAGGGCTGAGGAACTAGGAGAGTAATACCTCCTCATATTGATTCTTCTTCATTTGTCTTGCTTCACCAATTACTCCCGCACATAACAATAAATGAATTCGCTAATTCCATTGCCCTTTCCATTCCATCCATACATCACATGACACAATATGAGAAGTGGCAAATATTTGTAATTCTAAGATCCTCACCGAGCTGACAAATCATGTTCCCGTCCGGGTTGAAGACTGCACTCATTAAAGGTCCTTTCTTTGATAGGATTTCGAGACGTTTTTGAAACTCATTCTGGTCCGATGCTATCACGTACGTGCAGGACGTCGTTATCAATATCGATGTGTACAAATTTAAAAAGAATACCGTCAGTAAAACGAACTGCACAACGCACATTAGATATGCCTGAAAATCAACGAGTTATAACTTAAGACAAAGCAAGACAACACGCAAAAACAGAAGCTCTTTAACCTTTTGGGTTAAAATTTACCGAAAGCCTGTTTCTACCGGAAAATTTATCTTAACGACAAAATGTTTCAATGAACTTAAAACCATATCAAACAACAATACTGAAATATTGATATGAATTAATATTTCCATGAACATCAAATTTTTTTTGGCTTACATTCGTTCTGAAGCAAATCAACATTCCCGAACAGCGGTGGTAGGACTCTTTCAGAGTTCGCCTGGGGTGATGCCACTGCATTACTAAGCCAAGCAACTACTTCGTTCTGGCTTAAAGGACAAATTTTGGGCCATATATGTATGACGATCTGATGAACGTCGCAGAAAGCGATTGGACCCGAATACCATAAAGTCGACAGTCTCAGTGGAGGACTTAGGGAAGGGCTTTGTTCAGTAGTGGACGGTTTTGGCTAATGATGATAATGATGATGATATGGATAACGAGCGCCAGGGCAAAGCATATTCTCTGGCACTGTGTTATGGGCGGTGTTGCTTGCCATCAGACGCAAGATTTGCTTGTCTTGGCACTTTATTTTCTTATAAAAATCACTTTTTCACTAAGAAACTAACGGATTATCACCGCTAATTAACACTCAGTCTTTTATTTTATTCGTATTGAAAACGCTACCCCTATTGTAAGATAGAAATACCTTGTGTTATAAGGGCGTTTTACACACATAAATTTTACGCGGAGAAACGCCCAGATCCGAAACAAATATCTGTTCGTTCGTCAGTTCGTTCAAATATTTGCCCGGTGGGAATCGAACCCGCGACCTGGGACGCCGAAGCCAATAGTTTAGCATCTGCGCCAAACAGTCATCGATCAGTCGCCTCATTATGTTTTTGTTACAAAACTATCTATATTTTACAAAGTTACCCGTTTCAATGCGCCTATCGACTCCGTCCAAAAGGCGGCGTACATCTTATGGATTTGCAGGACATTTATCATACGCAGTATGCAATGATACAAATGATTATTGATGTGATGCTCCTCTTCGGTGTGTCGCTCGTCGTGTTTCGGCACGAAGATCTTCCACATAGCGTACCAAGGGAAACATGTTAGAAAATCCACAACGAACGCGCGCTGCAAGAATACTGACATCATTATTATCGAACACATTAAAGAGCTTAATCATATAGTGATTATAGCGCTCCATAAAAAGAAAAAAAAATATAATACACAGTAAAAAATTGTCAGAGTAGATATCAGATGTAGATATGTGATATACGCTATATTTGTTTAGAATTGTCTGTATTGAGCAGTGGCGGTACTACCATACAAGCCCAAAATCCCGGCTTGCCCTACTAAGGAGTAAAGTATATTTAATCTTAACTAGCACATAATTCCCGACTAATTTATTTTTAAATTTGAGCATTGGTACCACCATTGGTATTGAGACTATTCTGAACAAATATACCATAAAGTTTAAGTAGTAGTTTATTTATTTCCTTACTGAATGAGTTAGAAAGTATGATATGGCAGTCAATATTTGACTTTAATATATTCCTGGATGCTGTAAAGCTGTAGGTTCGTTATAAACACACTCGATCAAAATCTGGACTAAACCTTTTCGATTATAGTGCATGTTACGTTTGTCTATGTTTCTTCTGCTCATTCAAGACATAAAACTATGTTTATACGATTCAATGTTTTTCCCATTCACACGACAAAGTGATTATTATAAAAATTGTATTTGATGTTTCAACAACAACTTTTAAGGAGTGTTTAATTGATTTTACATTTGAAACTATATTTTCCTGGTGTAGCCGTAGTAATAATACTCCTATTAAAGAGAAAAAATTTAAATAATTATTAAGATCTCCTCCATCTTTGCGTGTCCTTTTCCTTAAGTGGAGAGGTTGCGACCATAACAAAGGGTGGATGTGTAAATTTAACCTTGCGGTTTACGTATTTTATTAGATATATTTTATAAAAGATATCCAATGAAATGTATATAAAATTACATTACTATATTAAATAAATGACGTTCACCTAAAAAAAATTAATTTTAAAAACAGTGTCCTATATTGAATTGCATTGTACCTTTCCTCGCCACAGAAAGCTAAATCCTATTAATTGCTTTTTATATTGTACATTTTACAAAAACGAACTATTTTGTTCTAACTCCGTGGGTTTTTTTTTTGGTTTAGTCCCATATATTCAAATAAAACAATAATAATTTTCATCTTTCATGATCTATACGTATATAAGTGCTGATCAAAGATTTTGTTGGTACCATCTTTGTCTATTGTTCTTCCTTTGAATGAAAATGGAACAACGGACCGGATATGAGTTGACATAGGTATAGTTTTTTTGGAGCTTAGAGCGCCATAATCGGTATTCGCGCAAGCGAAACCGTGGTCAAAAAGCTATTATTAATTATTTATTTTAAAGCCTTCCGCTAAAATCGTTTAGACCTTGCCCGTTAACCTATAACTTTTAGCGCCATAACGTCAAACATTAAAAAAAACCTAAAGCCAAGATGGCGATAGAAAAGTTTAATTTAATCAGTCCAGTCATTAATTAATGACTGGACTGGTTATAATTAACGGTTCGATTAACAACGCCTAACATTACTTACCGTGACGTAGTTTTTAGCAGTCAAATACGGATGATATATTAATTGGTTTTTGTCCCCGTAATAGGCGACATGCAGCAACAAGTACATGTCGACATACGCAATCGACTCGAGCGCCAACAGTAATGTATTAAATGTGCCATACAAAGGGGCCATTGAAACGACGATCTGAAATTACGCCGTTCGCAATATTATTCGTGAGGTATCGGCCGTAAGAAAACGATACCCGCTCAATGCACATGTTACCGGTATTAATAAACACATTATAAAGGCCGAGGAAATCCGGATAATAGCCCAGGTCTTGAGGAAAACACCGTCCGGCTTGATCGCTACAGGCATAAGCAAGTATGGAGATAATTTATTCAGAACATAAAACTGTCTGAACGATTTAAAGTAGCTTTCGTTTTTCCTTTTGTAATGCTGGTACACGTTGATGAACGAATCTGTGAAATAAATGAAAGTGTTCGTACTTTAAATTGGTTTGTGTATAAGGGCGAGTACAGATTACAGCGCTTTTGAGTATAGCAGCGCAATAACGTGTGTGAACGCTAAACATAGCTTTCGAAGTAATGCGGTGAGTCAATCAGGACTCACCGCCGGGCTATCAGGTCCCACCGCTGGGCTATCAGGACCCACCGCTGGGGGTCCCGTCTGCGCTCTATATACCGACACACAGTAGGGATCACAGTAGCTCAACAAATACGGTAGGAAGAGTTCGCCTTCGAGCACGGCGAAACATTCACACCGCGTCCCGGGACAGTTCTCACCGCTTCGCTTGCCAATGCACAGTCGCGGTCCAGGTCCGTACACTAGATCTCGACTTACCGTAGCCGACAATCCCCCAAGTAATTTTAATAAAGTAAGTTAAAATTTTGACACAACACGCGTGACCCCGCAGGATAAATATGAAATACCTGCAATTTTCCTAATTTTTCAAGTAATTTGTGAATAATGGACAAATTTCGATTGACGCGAAAATCGTTAGGGTCATAAGTTAACATATAAGTTATCCAGTTCATTAAACTACTAGCCCCAATAGAAGTTAAGGTGGTGCTCAATTGGAGGTAAACTTATTAAATTATATTTACTATCAAGGAACTCTTGAAAGAAGTTCGTTATCTTCGTTCTAGTGGCCTTTTTGAAAAAATTGTAATTCTGCAAATACGCGTCGTTATTTTGCATCTTCGCCAGTTCTTCGATCATTTTGAGTTCGTCCGGTTTTAAAAGGCAATCGTGCTCTCTCATGTCGGGGAAAAGGTTGAGCGCCGACGTATAAGCAAAGTGACTTATGCTTATTAACTGCAAAAAATGGCATGATAAATTCTAGAAGTGAACACAACACCCACTTATTCTTCAAGTTGCAGTATTAACTACAAACAAAAGTGCTTGTAAAGGCCTATTTGAATAAATGTATTTAGATTTGAAAAAAAAAAGTTATTTCCTTTATTGTTTAAGTGAAAAATTTAATGTGTATTTTTTACGATGAGTTTTAAAGAGGGAAAAAATAGATCAGAATAAATTTTTTTGCGATTCGATATATTATGTATTAATTTTATTGCTTTGTTATTTTACCAACGAGATGTCTTAGCCCTGATCCAAGAACAATCAATTATCATCTGGACTGATAGCTAAAAAAAGACATTTTTGCATCATATACATATATACAAGGTACCTTAAGCAGATCTCAAAGTGCAGACTAAGGATAAATTTTTATGCAACCTGAGAAAAGTATAGTGCTATTACTGTAAAATGTGTAAAACTGTTACAATTTTATACTCGACGAAACTGAATGCGAAATACGCCAATGACTTTCATGGCCTAGTAGAGAATAAATTGGTCATTGATTTGCACCTGTGAGATATGGTAATTTCGCATTAATACTAACAGCCTACATGCGTCTCACTACTGGGCACAAGCCTCGTCTAAACGGACGTTATACCCTTCGTTTAGATCAAATCGTCACGGGGCCCCCGTGCGGATTGGCGGACTTCACACATCTAAGAAGCATTTTTATCGCTTCTTAATTATGCAGGTTTCCTCACGATGTTTTCCTTCATCGTAATATACGTGGTAAACCATTGTTTAAATTGTTAATTACAAAGTAACAAATTCATAGTTACCGGCGCCGGGGTTTCAACTTAAGTTAATCGAATGTATTCAATTAGAAGCGAGTTTACTAAATATAAAGCGTGCACATTGCTAGTCGCGGTTGAACGAACGTCAATTAAAACAGATCGTCACAGCTTCTCTATCTGTTTAAGTAATTACTTAAAGATTTTTATGTCTAAGGGACGGACGGAAAACAAGGATTGTACTAAAAATAAGTGAAATTAACCTTATTGCAACTGTAAGATATCATAAACAAATGTCAGGCAATTGTTTGCGATCAACGCCTGCTTCTTAAATTGAGATGACAGGTCATCCACCGCAACTTCACCCAGTTAAGCAGATACCTCATTCATCAAATGTACCCAGAGGGTTTTAGTCTCAATTTATTCAACAAATCTTTACATATACCAGAAACGATAAAAATAATAAAGAATATTAAATTAACTTACTTTACAATGAGTCAATGTGACGGCAGTATTGACAGCTGGTACTCCGTACAGCATCACCAGTAATCCGAGATGGTTCCCCGGTCCAATGACTCGTTCTTTCTTCGCCTCCCTCAACGATTTCGACGTAATCAAACAGTAACCTCTTTCAACTATGTACAACTCCCTCGAAATCGTTCCGCCGTAGTAAACTATTTCGCCGGGAGGCAAAATTATGTCTCTTGCCACTGTATTACGATTAAGCGTTAGAAATTGAAGCCTCTGTACAAAATCTTTTTAGAATCCAATGGACTTAACACACAATATGAGTTGTGGGATTGAAAATGTGTTGTAGATATTATTTGAGTGTTAATAATGTATAAAACGACACTGAAAATTATCTTGAAATTTGTAAAAAAGTAGTCCGGGCGGATTAGTATCGGGGCGCTCGCTGTTAATCCAATATACTCTAGCAACCTGAGTTCTAATCCCGATTCAAAATTCATTCATTTGGTGCCGGATCAATAAATTTATTAGTTTTTAATACCAATTTTAAGTGCTGTAAGTACCACGTGCTCAACGGCGATGTGCAACGTTTGAATGTGCGAACGCTGAAGAAAACCTGCATATTTAAGAAATTATAAACAAATCTTAAATATGCGAAGTCCGCTAATCCGCAGTGTGGCCGCATGGCGGTCTGAGCCCTTATATCCTCTGCAAAGAGGAGGCTGGTGCCCGCCAATGGAACATATGAAGGCTGTTACTTTAAAAAGATTACTACTTTAATAAGATTATACTTCTATCATTATAGCATTCACGAGACCATTATCTGAGGAAACATTATGGCCTCCCAAAAACTGGTTGTATATGACCATGGAAGGCATAAAAATAAAAAAAAGGAATAGCATCTATAATTGTTTTCAGTTAACCTAACACGGTACGTACTTCCACTAAGAGTCTGAATGTATGCTTTGTTCTTAACTTGAAAAAATTTTATCGACGTGAGAGCTTTAAATCTCGCTTGATGCAGCACCTTCCTTCGTAACTCTGACGGAACGACGGTAGTGTCCAGCCAACTGTCGTCTGTTAATTCGACACCCTAAAATGTTGAAATATGTTATAATTTGTATATATCATATAATGAAAACATAAGTAATACATTACGGCTATAATTTTAGCCTTTAATCGATATTTTCCAGGGTATAAAACTAATTATGCTCTCAAAAAGCCTCAAATTATAAAGTAAATCTATTTTTCTAAAGTATAGCACAGATCTTCTGAATGTATAGGTATTTTTTATGAAGTGAACTCAGTAAATTATTACAATATACGTACGAATAAATTTCCACGTCTTTATTTGGTTCTAAACGATCTCCTGTTAGATATGTTATGAACTGAAAACTGTTTAATACTCACCTTTGGGAACCAAACCCGTGACCTTACGACCACAAGTTGTTTTTTTTTTTATGGTTTAGGCTGACAAACGAGCAAGCGGCTCACCTGATGGTAAGTGACCACCACCGCCCATGGA
>DWHO01001833.1:0-14436 GCA_018247575.1 Eurytides lysithous rurik | reverse complement strand
CTTTTTATTTCATCCTCCCAACGTGTCTGAGGTCTTCCTTTGCTTCGTTTTCCTTGAGGGCCACGCCACAATGTCGTATTCATATGGTGTGCATATTAAATACGCAATTAGGTATAAGTCGGTCGGGCAGTCCCACCAACAGGTAGGACATTTCGCAACACCCCAGTCGGTGTACGTAGCACTACTATACCGACATCTGATATAATGAGATTCGATATTCGCACTAGATATCATTCATACCGCGTAATTGAGTCGCCTCGCTTTCAATTGATTTCGTTGTTGTCTTTACAAATCAAATGACTGCGAAATCGTATTTCCATTCTTCATAATTCGGGCGCCAATTTATTAGAAGGCGGGCATTTTAATCAGACTAGCAGACTAGACAATTTCAAGAGATATATCAAGAACTTCTGAACTGATCGAATTAAAACATGCTGCGGTTTTAAAATCAAATAACAACTACGTGGCGATATAATTTGTATTGATATTTATCGTATTGAAGTTTTCGTTTAACAAACACATGGACCCCGTTCTGTCCTATATAATTTGATTATAGGTTATCTTTTTAGATTGGAGATAAGAAATATTGTTGTTTACCATGATGTTCAACAGTTATTATTAAACAGTACCAATTTTGTGATTTATTCATAATTTTAAATGACCTACGTCAGTTTGGTCGTTAAGTTGTTGGAAATACATACAAAAAATAATTAGGAATTTATGTCAAAACATGAGCACGCCATGCGACTGGTGGTAAACAACATATTAACCTAACGCACTACCACACTGCATTTCGAATTAAAACAGCACAATACTCCTAGACTCTAGGCTGAACTCTTCACCAAGAAATATGACAATCTCTATACCCAGTAATTTCGCTGTAAATCATGCTCTTCAAACCGGACCAAGCAGTAGCTTGGCATGATTGGAGTGATTATGGCTGGGGCTAAAATAACTGGCAATGATAGAATTTACTCACTATAGTAAGATTACTATAGTGAGACCTTACATAGATATGTAAGGTCTATTCAGTTCGTAGAATCATTAACCGATAATCGCATTGACGTTCGGGGTCTCAATAAAGGTTCACATAGTCGATACATAAGTAAAAATTAAAGAGCAAGAATCGTTCCAAACAAAACGTAAGACTGTAATAAGTGTTGAAAAATCACAAGTCAGACATAAGACTGTAATAATTGTCATTGACAATCATTTTTACTACAAGCGGAAAACTGAAGACGTACTTCAGTTTTCCGCTTCACAGCGACGTTTTTACAGTGCACATCCGTTACGGGCTGAGAACAGTGACGAGACTTAATGCGGAAGAGTGGTGTCGAGATGCAAGAGTGAAAACACATTCCTCGCACCGGAGGGACGCGGAAAGCGGAGCGAAACGCTCCACTGACGCAC
This sequence comes from Eurytides lysithous rurik, assembly GCA_018247575.1. Taxonomy (NCBI): domain Eukaryota; kingdom Metazoa; phylum Arthropoda; class Insecta; order Lepidoptera; family Papilionidae; genus Eurytides; species Eurytides lysithous. Next base: position 13,026 of record DWHO01001833.1, on the reverse strand, counting down.
CGGTGAAACACAAGTACGCTATCGTCAATACTGATGATTCCTAATTTCTTTCATATCAATTCGTCACGCCTTTAATAGTAACTGCGCACCACTGTGAGTTCTTTTGACCTTCAATAGGAAGCATCTTTAAGTTGCAGCATTCTTTTGCAGTTTCCGCCTGGGCTATTATATATTACCAGTGCTTTACCAGTTTTAGACAGCTAAGTAGCACTTCTGTGTTCTGGCTTGAAGGGCCGTCATATCGCCCTATTGCTGGAATGTTTCCAGCGTAATTACTGAGCATAGAGGTACAACATTTTAAATCTTTGGGTAACGCTGTACCCAGGGCCAAGCAGTTTCTGAGTGGCACTGCGTCATTAAAACCAAACTTGTCTCCACGTTGTATTCCTAAAAGAAAGAACGGGCCAGCTATTGACAGGCGGCGATTTTTTTATATAACAGTATTAGCGGATAAGTTCAAATGAAACACTGACACATACACATTTTTTTAACACATGACTCTTCTCAGACTATTCTTTCATCTTTTTGTACAATTTGTTCTATTTATACTATTTTAGTATATGACAATTTGACTTGATAATTTTATCTATGTATGTGCTTATCTTATCATTCAATTTTATCTATGTATATCTCGGAAGAAAGTTGTAAGTTTTAAGTTACATTCTTAACTAACACTGTTAATTGTTATTGGAATGATAACAATATATCGCGCGCTTATCATCACGAAAATAAATACCAAGTAGATTTAACAATAACAAAAGAAAGGTTTTTGACCACTTTTATTACCAACTTTGCTTGAGAAATCGAAATCAATGCTGATGTGAAAAGTAGCATTGGAGAAAGAGCATTGTTTTTAAACTATGTTTAGAATAACAATTATATAACAATTCCAAAAGATACTCACAGGAGTGTTATGATCACGGGGATAAATAATATGCAAAGAAGCATAAATTAAAAAGACATTTTAGCTCATTTTAGCTGTAGCTAAAAGACATTTTAGCTCATTTTAGCTGTAATTTATGCTTGTTTCAACCATGTGTGAATGTTAAGCGGCCGATTTACAAAAATAGTTAACGTTTGAGAAGAACTTGCAATAAGCTTTATGATCAAGTATTCTTCTGGTTTTTTTTTTTCAATTAATATCATAATAATATACAAGACACTACAGTCGTCTCATGACAAACACCTTACCCCTCAATTTCATTTTTATACTTTACACCTTAGCCAGTATTTCTTATACAATTTTAATACATACGTATTTTTTCGTCAGTGCAAATGTGTATTCAAAACAATGGTCAAAGGCCAGATAATTTTTTTGGTGAAGATAATCATTTTCTACGCACATTTACATCTCAACTACAACGACGGCAATTAAAGTACTTATTTCCCTTTGAAGAACGCAATGATTCGTACGTTGACTGTACGAAGTCCCCGGTTTAGCAGTTTAAGGAAAAACTTTAGAAACGCTTAGGCAACTCAACGTTCCAGGCTTTGCTGAGGAAACGGTCTCGGGCATATTAATTTTATTTCATATAATCATAATTTAAAGACATACATTTATTGACATACTTTTTTTTTATTATTTCTTTCATAATTTTTCAAGAAGATTTATTTAATTGATTGGACCTGCAAAATATTTTGAGCGTAATATGATATATGTCGCATCCAAAATTACACGATAATGTTCACAACATTACCATAATGTGAAGTCGTCATTATGAGCATTAACTTTTTATCTTTCTGTTTGTATTCCATCAGCTGGATCAAATTCCTTTCTCCCTGTACACTCTTTGCATACAATTGAAATACATCAATCAAAGATCACAATGACCAACAATAAATATCTAACTCGTATGTCATTATCCTAAGTTATTTATGTTTCACCAGGGACAGCACAAGATCCATGAAGAAAAATAGACATAAAGGAAATTAAATTGCTTAGATATATTTCATTTTTTTTTATGTTCGCTTTTGTTAAATGCAAAATTTGTGTTCTTTCTTTTATTAATAATCTTTTGATTCTTTTTTAAAAAAATAAATAAATATGTACAAAATGTTTGCCTAATAAAAATAACTGTTTGTATATACACATTATACTATTTAACTTCTTAAAAATAATTAAAATATCAAAGTATAGACGAAAATAATTCGTACTATATATTAGACGAAAAATTGAACGCCCATTTAGGGGCTTACTAAAACAAACCTAATTGTCATGCAATTACATTTCTAGAGTTAAAAATTTAGAAAAAGCTCCTAATATATACATTTCTTTATTCACCGTTATAAACAGTCTTAATCGTAGGCTACAGAACATGGTATTTGGATTCAACTCAAAAAACGCATCAAAATGTTAATGAACTGCTGAGTTATTCATAGCCTTCAAAAGAATAAGGAAAGTAAAAATTAATGAGCTAGATAAAAATTTCAAGATTTTCTGATTTAAATATCATGTTTTAACAACTTCAATAACTGTATGCCAAACAAAGTAAAACCGTAATCGTAAATAATTTTACAAAAACTGTAAGTCATCGACTATCTATTATAAATATAATATTGTGAATTTCATTTGAGTGTTATATAACCAATAGTGACAAATGAGAAATGCATTATTTCTGGGTGACATTGGCTCATTTTTATTCAAATAAAAGTCAAATAAAGGAAATGTCAAACATCTTTTTTTTATATATCAGTTTGACAAACAAGCAAGCGGCTTACCTGATAGTAAGTGATCACCCCCACCCATGGACATTTGCAGTATTACAGAACGGGCAAATGCGTTGCCAGCCTTTTTGGAAAATAGGGAAGGAGGAGGATTGAGAGGGAGTGAGCGGAAAGAACAGAGGGATGGGTGTAAGGAGGGGAGTGATAGGGAGGTAAGCGAATGGGCCACCGGACGAAATGCGGGAGCAAAAACACTTCCACTTTACGCCGATTTTCTGTGAGGTTGTGGTACTTATCCTGTTTGAGCCAACCCATTTAGCAGTGGGAGCAGCTGCGTGGCTCTATCACTCTATAAAGGCTGACTTGCAACCGTTTATGTAATGCGTCGTTTAAGTAATCATTACTTTCATTAGGCTGATAGTAATATGAAAAAAATTAAGTTTACGAACGAAGTCGAAATAAGCCACCTAGCTTTTATTGAAAATGTTAATCACACGTAGTAATAATCTTCTATTCCTGCTTGTGCATCATACGATTTCGTACGTAAGCTGTGTTAAAATAAACTATGCTTAAATTTAAAGATGCCAATATATCAAATGTCAGAGATGTTTAAAATTACAAGTGCGTTGTTACAGTATTTCATTCTAAAAAAAGACTTTTACGGTGAATTAGTTGAATAGGAATTCATGAGCCGTTCGAGTTGCACCGTATCAGTAAACAATTGCTTTTCATTTATATAAATTAAATTGCAAAACCGCGGCAGTACTCGCCACAAACCGGTTGAAGGCTTTCTAAATTAATGTAACTCTTGCTTAGTGACAAGTGAACTAAGTGCTGCAACTGCTCCAGATTTAACATTACATAAACAACCTTATCCAATATCACGTTGCAAAACGAGCTTGAACCCAGCAAGGAGTGAAGTAATTTGCATACCTTAAGGGTACTTTATTGCATGTCCTTTTGCGATAAGGCGAGAATGCATTTCGTGATCCATTGTGGACTGCCCTTTTATACGCGTATTGTGACAGAAGCTCCATCTAAGTAAATTTATATCTTTCATATATTTCGTCAGTGTTACAGTTTTCTTTTATCTTACTAGATATCGGATGTTACTAGAATATAATGAATTATAAATATAAGTTTTAAGAATGTTGTTATGCTAATGAAAATATAAATTCCGAGTTTTCCGAAAAACCTTCGTTTCTCAGTTTAATTCATTAAGCAATTCGTAAAATCTCGTTGTGTTTTTTATAGTTAATATCTTTACAAATTCTATCCCTTTCATTATAAAAAAAGTTGTAAGAAATTATGGTGTGGCATATTAAACATATATTTTCACCTAATTTCCTGACATTAATTGCGATCTCAACGTTCTAGTTTACGATATTAAAGCGCTCCACGCAATATTTGTTTCTTTGCACTTTATTTTATCATTAAAAAAACTTAAACCTACTTCTCATAGAAATTAAACCGGCTGAAAATCAAGACCAATCTCTCATTAGTTGTTGTAACATCAAATTGACCATGTCGGATCGATTATCAATCTACAGTGTTGAAGTGTTTCGCAAAAACCACCTGTCAATTGGAACGAGTATCATGAAATCGTATGTCGCTTCACCGACCACCAAATTGCCCATTGCATTAGTACCTGTAACTCAAACGAGTTACAGGTACTAATGCATGACACCGTGGACAAACGTCCACGGTGTCATATTTCCATTGGCTTAATTATACATTCACGTTTGTTTCCTTCAATATAGACTGTCTTGCATTCGACCATAATTTGCAAACGACCGCGAAAAAGAATCAAATCCTTTTTTTTATTATTAATTGTTTTAATATTTATCCCCGGGATAATAATACACAGACCTATGTAGCATTTTGAGAACAAATTACGTTTAGTTAATCTCCAAGGCTAAACGTTCAAATCCGGGACGAATATTTATATATCTGTATTACTTGTTTCTTAGTGTAATATGACTCAAGACCCCTAATAATTATATATATATATATAAGGTGTAAGAAACCGATGATAATTGTGCTTATAACTAAATGCAGATTTATATTTTCAGAGTTCAACACGGAAAAGCATTCGCAAGAATACTTGCGCGACTAATATACCTTTAACGTGTGTAAAGATTACATTAATTCTGAACAAATTATTAGCTAACACAAATCGTATTAGTTTTTATTTCAGACCAGTCAACCGGACATATGCAATTAACCCAAAATTAAAAGTTTACTCCATTACACGAATTTATTAAAGAAACCTGTTTAATATTAAAAAAATTGTCGCCAAATAGTTTTTATTGTAAGCAATATTTATGCATCGCTTTATCTTAATCGTTTTTGCGATAAATTATTTATCCACTAATGATGGCAAGTAGACACTTATTGCGAAAGTTAGCATTGGAACGTTTAACCTGACTTATTGCTAAACTAATTATTAAAATATTTCTGTATAATTTACAGTGGGCCTAGTTGGGGTGTAAATAAATAACGTAAATATATATAAATAAATAAATAATTCAACTAAGTTATATACATAAAAAATTTAATAATCTTTAAAGCCATTTGAAGATACGCAAATTCTATTTCGTTTTGAATGCAACGTGAAAAATAAAAAAGTATTTTCCGCATTTTCTACCGGAGTTAGTAAAACTAAAAAATAAAATAATTATTGTATTATTTTAAATGTCTCAACTAAAAATTAAACAAAACAAAATAAACAATTACGTTGTAATACTACCTATAAAATTATTATTTTTTAAATATTCGATCGTCACGAAACATGTTTAGACACACTTATATAAAAATATTAGCAAAAGTAATTTAAACGATAATCAGTAAGCCATTTTCTTTTAATATAATTAAAATACACAATCGATTCGAATGATATCAATCTACAATTTAAATTAAGCTAAAAAAACATTGAGAAACAAACGCGCATCACTATCAGTTGAATTACTTTCTAATAATTTATAAAATTGATATGTAACACAGGCACATTTTTTTTTAATTTATTTTAGTTTGATTCGCTGTTAATTTAATTTTTTAACACAACACCAATAACATTTTAATTAGATACTTAACGATAATTACAACGCTTTTAATACAACTATTGTACTAAGTTATATATTTCTTTTTGCCTACGTATAAGACAAGAAAGGAAGTTACCTACGCTACCACCTGATAACAAAAGATAATATTATGGAACAAAAACGCCGGCATATGCATATGGGCTCACTAAGCACAGCCAATTATAATTTTTTTACAAAGATAAAAATATATATTTTAATCTGAATATAACATAATTTCGAAAAAGGAGATAATTTTATTGCATTATTTTCTAAATATCTTTCAGTAATTGAATATGAATTTAAATTTTATATATTACTTTCCTTATAAAGATTTGTTTAAAACAATTGCAATATATTTAAAAAAAAGCAAAAGTATTTTCGTATTTGGGCAACTTCCTATTAGAATTTTATGCCGAATGCATTAACAGTGACATTGGCAAAACAGTTTCAAAAGTTTTCGATTCCGATGAATTTCCATTTCTAACAGATTCCGTTTACAAAACTGGTTCTGTATTTATATATAAATTTGTGTAAGCATAAAAGTCTTGTGTGCATACCAATAATCGAGTTAGGGTCAGGGTTGCTGCGTATAATAAACTTTAACCCCGTATATGTTTGTGTAATGTATTTTTACGAACTTTGAGTAAAATGTAAATTTGAGAGAATATAATACTATTCAAAATAATAGTATATATAAAGAACACGTTTTTGATAACATGCTTGTCCTAATTTTTGACTTCGAATGTAGAGTAAGTCTAAATTGTTATAACACTGATATTATATTAACAGATATTATACGTTTTTATGAGAGAAATTCTTGTAAACGGACCACTATTCTGGCCACACATTTTTCACATTGACGCAAAACTATTGTATCAATATTTATACGAACAAATAGTGTCCAATGGTATCGGATGTATATTTAGAACCACTCCGAATGGATGGGAAAATCCCAAACAACAAAGAATCCCACCTATTTATAATAATTAGTTTTGATTTATACAAAATCTTCCTACAATGACTTTCAATGCTGTGAAAATAAACATTGTTTGTGAAAGCCTAAATATTGATATTGAACATTTCTTCGCCGTACCGACAACGTAACGAATTGAAAGTGCTTCTGACATTGCAACTTTTGAACACAAATATACCATTTGCTGGTACTCATTGCTTTCCATTTTTATTACTTCATATCATTCGAAGTAAAAGGAAGGTATCCTGTCGATCCCGCGAAAGTAGTTCATAAAAGCGGGAACTAAAAGCCCCACAAATATTTAATGTTACAGATGTCTAAGGGCGATCGCTTACCAAAAGCTTGGTCAATTACCTCCTTATATAGGTACAACCAAAAATAGGTGTTAACCAGAAGATATACAATTCATCCTTATGAAAGACCTTACCTAACAAGATTACATTTAAAAAAGAAATTCACCAACTGCAGTTACATTTAGTAACCGACGTCAGTTAAAACAAAAGGCATACGGTCCAGTATCACACCAGTTTGACCACAATTATGACAACCAAAATCATCTCACCTCTCGCAAAGATGTTAATCATGTTGCGCAATTATTTTCTCCTCCATATTTGAGAATCGCATGCACTTCTAACATGGCGGCCATTGTCGCGTACAATGGCGGGTGGATGTATGAGACAATAATAACCCAATTAATCAAGCTCTTGTTTAAGGTTACGTGCGCGGATGTGAATTCAAGCACACCCCGCTTTCTATGCAATTTGTTACGCTTGCATTCATTAGTTCAATTCTTTTAGAAATTAGCGAATAAATGGTTAACGCTTCAACGCTAGATAAGTTTATATTTTTCTGTTAATTGATTTTAAATGTTGGCTATAAAATATTTAAGTAAATTGTAAAAAGATTCAAGTTAGTACGCATATTAGTTACATAAAACGTAGATTTTTCTCTCTTTTTCAAGTACAGTATATGTAGTGAACCCGTTAAGGGTCATTATTTATTGAAAGGCAATGTAAAAGGTTTACTTTATCTTTAAGGTTAAGGTTATTTGAATCTGCTATAGGAGTAAAAAACTGTTTATCTTCTTAACTCTTTCTATAACCTAGTTATTGAATATGAAAGAAGTAGGAAACCAGTACTTATTACATGGAAAGAATTATATAAAACGGAACTCGAGTTTGAGTAATAGATTGCAGAAGGGAAAATGGCTTATTTTAATCAGTGATCGTGCGTAATCAATGATAATCATTAAACAACGTGTCAGGGGCAGTGTAAATCATTTAAATCATACCAGTGCATTATGCATGAAGGCTAACGTAATAAAAGCTAACTTAATTAGTCATTAAAGAAAATTTGCTCCAACCTCGCCGGTATCCTGCGTTTTCTCGGAATTATCTAGAAATCTTCCAATCTTAAACACTTTTGTTTAGCAATGTTAACCAGGGAATAGTGTTTTAAACAATAGAAGTACCCATATTACTAATAAAAAGAAACATTATGATTTTAATATCCTGTGGATTAAATCCTAAATAAAAATTAGATAATATTATCTCATTGATTAATTACTGCGCGTCATCATAGTAATCGCAGTCTTCTTAATTAATAGCTATAAATAATTTTTTCGACACACAGCGATTATAAAGTTTTAAAAATTTCTCCACATACACTAGAATGTGATGGACTACAATTAAAATTAACATAATCACTGGCTATTTCAGTATTTCATAATCCTTCCGAAAATTGTCAGATATTAAGAAATCGTAATGTGGTTATATGCACGTCGTTTAATACAGCGGATGCTTCTTTTCGTTAAAAAATGAGATTGATGAAGTATACTTTGCCCGCGGCTATGTCCGCTCGGTTTCCAATTATTGGTCTTTTTATTTCTTTTTTTTTAGGAAAAAATAACCTACTTTGTTCCAAGAACAACATCTGTGAAACTCAAACCATTCTTCATTTCGCTGCTGCGAAAAGGAAGATAAACTAACCAAAATAATTTAAGAATTATAAGAGTAAGGATAACCTATTTAATGTATAGTAATCATATTCAAGCCGCATGCATTAGTCTTCTTACAATAACAATTAATGTTTTAAAAAAAAAATCATAATATTCTAAAACATAATAAATCGAAGAATAATCACAGAAGTATACTAATCTGAATTAGACATAATTTCCCCTTCGTAATAAATTAATTTGATTTCTCTCTCACAAGAGTAACTTTATATTTCAATAAACGTAAACCCAAACGAAAATGAAAGTCCATGCGGTCGTACTCGAACAAACCACTTTCGATGAGTCTCACTCAACTCGACATTACTGTTCAAATAAATGTGAATAGCGGTCCGTCGCGTAAATCGACAAGTTGGAAAAAAAACTGGAGCCATTATGAGTTCGTCAACATACGGGTTTGTTGTGTCACCCAGGTGTAGTTTGTGTTTTTGAATAACACGCCTATAGTTTTTAAAATTTTAACGGGATATTCCTTGGATGTTCGAAAATGAAACAGGTATTTAAGAAAATCAGATTTTCTTTGACATAACGTTTGTACACAATAATGTTTTTTTGTAAATGATTGATTTATACATTTCGTAAGAAAGAACCCTAAATTTTTATAACCGGGTTTTAATAAAATCTTAGCGGTGATGTCACGAAGGCCTTGTATTAATAAAAAAATGTTTTTATTCTGTTCGCAGGTAGATGATTTGTTTCGAAGGTTGTTCACCCGCACCCTTTACCGGTTTTGATCTTGGGCAGGATATTAGGACATTATTTAGGGAACCTAAATATATTAGGATACAACGAAAGAACATAAACGTCATTCTTAGGATCAACCATCCATTATACTAAAAAAATATTCGGTGATTATCTTTGGAATTCCAATGATTTATCAAGAAGATGAGTCTTTCAAGGGTTCTGTTTTTTCCTTTAATTTTTTTTTTCTTAATTCTATTTTTGTAGTGTTTATAAATCCGCTAAATTGTTTTATTATATGTTCCGTATCCGAGTAATAAATGATTACCTCAATAATCAATAACTAATATCAAGTATATTTTTTTAATGGGTCCGCTACAGTAGCAAAAAAGTGACTACCTTTATAACTTTTGCGCCAACCCTTTTTGTTAAATGAAAATAAATAAAAACAATAGTAGGGGAGAACTAATAATAACAAAGAGGAGTTAATAATAGAATAGGACGCATTGATTTCCCTTTCCGTTAATCGGGCTCTCACTTTTAATAAACAAGTGCAGAAAACAATGTACCTCTTAATTTGTTATCAATAACATATATTTTATATGTGCATATATATCTGCTGACGTAGCTTTTCCATATATGCAATGCCCAATGACCCAATGACATTTACAGTTCGCCTGTGTTGTACCTTAATGCGAAATGGAAACTGGGAGCCATTGCAAAACGGTAATGCACGTTGGGACAGCCGCAGCGGCTCAATAGGCCAACAGTTTGTCGGTTTGTTCAGAAAAGCAACTTTATTATAAAAGTACTTCAAGAGACTGAAGTGCTTTTATAAGTCGCGGGAATGAGCCTTCCCACGGGTGCGGTGCTGGATGAAGTTTTATAGGCTAAAAGCACCAACATCAGTCAAACATAACACATGAGTATAACTATCTACATAACTATCTACAAGAAATATGTAAAATGCAAAATTAATGAAAAAAAAACGACTATAACTTTTATTGCGAAATCGTCATTAAACAAACTTGTCATGTTGATAATATCATGATGATAACTACAAAAATTTTAATACCATGTTTTTTTAAAAGAAAACATAATTTTTTTTATGATTGTAGTATTGTATTCCTATTGCTTAACTCACTGCGTACCTAAAAGTAACAATTATATATTTTTATTTAAAACTTAGTGTTTTGACACAAAAATTACGCTGAAAAATAAATTATAATAAATGTGTTCCCAATTTCTCTTGCTGTATATCAGCCATCGCTGTGAATAATAATGTCTTAATGTGATATTTCACCAATTACAGCACAACATGCTTGGAATTTTAAAACATAAAGTTTTTACTTAAAGTCAATAGAGATACGATATAGTTTACAGTGACAGATTCGCTTTTGCCCGAAAACAATCCTTGTAGCCAATTTGAACTCAAGTATGTAAGTAATAGAGTTTAATTTTAAACGTCCAGCGACGACGGCGCGATATGTGCAAAAATCGCAATCGCTTATAATTGCGTGCGTCTAGAAATAGCCGATATAAAAACATCACGCAACACGGGCACGATACTAGACTTCCGTGAATACCTTAAACACCTAGGAGATTTTACTCGACTGAGAAACGAGCAAGCGTTCACAACTCACCTGATGGTAAACAATCACCTCCGCCCATGGTCATTTGCAACATTACAGAATTTGAAAATGCGTTGCCAGCCTTTAAGGGGGAGAATTTATGAAAGAAGGATGGAGGGGGAGAAAAGAGAGAAGTTTAACTTCATACAGTCTGTATGAAGTTAAACTTCTCTCTTTTTTAATAAAATACATAAAAGAAGAACTTATTGAATTGTCAGAAACGAGAAGGCAGTATCACCCTACACGACACCCTTGTTCATAGCAGCATAAAACTGCTAGGTTCAACGCTGCGCTCCTCGCCTACTGCTAAGGCATTGTAAAATTGCCCCTCTGCCAAATAAAGCTCACACTTTATCCACAAACATTAACTTGTTATAATATGGTTCCCTAAGTAGACTCCTCAAAGAGTTTAACAACGGCAATAAGTTCAAAAACAATCACAATGTACAAAAGAGGACTGCTTACGAAAATTAAAAAAAAATACAGTTCTTATATTCATGAATGAAACATAGGTTATAATTATTAAAAGAAAACATTTGCAACATTGTTAAATATCTATCAGATCAGTGGTCAATACATAAAATATGAACAAAAAAATAAAATATCTTTTCAATTAGAACTATTAATCCAAAAATTTTATTATGGAAGTCATGATATTATATTATATAATATAAACTGGAGACTAGGAGAATATATCCTACATTCGTTTTCCATCTGATTAATAAATAATTTAAGAATAAAAAGCAAGGACTTAAATAAATAAACGATATGAGAGTTCCTCGTCACAATAATTACGCCCGGCATATCCATTAGCTTTAACATAACAGTTTTCGCTTTGTTCACGTAACTTGTTTTTCGTATGTCATTACAGCCAGGGGCTTATGAAAGTTATGGTTCATGATCCTATTTTAAATACCACTAATTATCGTATTACTTAACTGAATCGACGTCTGGGATTTTTTTAAATAATTATAAGACATCGCTCAACAATTCACTCATTCAAACTAAATATAATAATATTACATATACATATAAGCATAATTTTAGAATATTCCAGTAACCTTTGACCTTCAACACATTCTTTTTTTAAATTTCAACTTAAATAAGGGAAGACTTTTGTGTGTTAAAACCTGCGAATGAATAAACCAATCTTTAATGTGCTCTGGTTTAATATTAACAATTTTGTTAATAACGAATAAGGAATACCGTGAATAAGAATATAATCACAGGAAAAGGTTGTGAAAAGAGCGTTATGCATTCCCGTTCAGGTATAATGGAAGGAAGTAGTTTTATAATTCTGTTTTGCTACTGCTTGCTTTGGAATGAAGACAATGAATGGTTTACCTCGTATTTTCTGGGAAAAATGTTACGCACGTTTAGTCTAATGAACAAAAGGCATTATGCTTACATTTCACAGTACTTTTTGATAACTTTCACCTCCCGGTAATAAACATCACTATGAAATCTCGATTTTAAATAAATACAGTATATATATATATCCTTGCTGTCTTGAGTTAAGCATATGTAAAATTTAAAAGACAAAATATTAACATCTTTAAATTTAAATGAATTAATGTAATTTTGCAAAAAAAAATTAAACTTATTTTAAACTAATCTCTATAAACTATTATTCCAGTTTGTCTAAATTTATAACAATAATAAGTCTCTGCGATTGTTGTAGAACAAGAAAAATGTTAACCTTAAAATATCTACAGTTTGAACCTAAAAAGAGTTCATCATAAACCACAATAACAATACGGTAACAAGTGATAATGATTAAATAAACTAACGCTCAAGAGACGTAATTTGAAGGTCTATATGAATTACCTCGTCACAACAAATATCTATGTGGTCATAATACGTTACCAGTTCGATCCAACCTTGGAACTAATCGATGTTTAGCAACAATTTTTGTATTCGCAAATTAGCAAACTACTTAGTTTAGAGATTTTTAAGATTTTTCTTTTATCCTCCTATATATATATA
>DWHO01001832.1:0-14442 GCA_018247575.1 Eurytides lysithous rurik | reverse complement strand
GAACCGCCCCGGGACCCGGGTGTATCTGGTGTACGCGGTGTGAGTGTTTCGCCGTGCTCGAAGGCGAACTCTCCCTATCGTGTTGGTATGATTAATATGTTCCCTACTGGTTATGGGTGTAGGGTGTGCTAATGGGACCTCCGTCGGTTGGTCCTGGTCTCCGTCGTTCTCCCCCTCGACCGGGCGAGGAGGAAGTTACGCGGGCGACGACTCAGCGCTGACGCGTTGGTTGGTAGTTTACCGCAGCTACCACCAGGGGGTTGGGACTTGTACGAATGACACCTGACGTTAATACATGTTTTTCACATATTAATAAATTAATTAATTAATTTTAGTTTTGTAATGGAATATAGGTATTAATTTTTTTTATATTACTTGATATTAATATAAATAGATATAGTTTCGTCTTAAAAATAAAAATATAACCTTCAATATGAGATGTCATAATAGGACGCATTGAATTTGAATTTTAATTATGTGCTTGATGGCGGTCTTCACTTCTCAGGAAAATAACCGTAAAGGAGGTCGTGGTACGTTCTCGAATTCATCATTCAGTTGCATAAAAAGCTCCTTGGAACTATGGCTCCAGCGCATTTAATTAAAAAGTGTGTGTGAAGTAATTTTATGCCATTTACTACGTCAAATAAAGAGGTGGAAATTTAGTGCGTAATATCACCAGGGACTTTGCCCTTACGGCAACCACGTATAGGTTAAATCAATACCTCCTTACGAAAACTTTCAAATCGTAAACGATACTAGAGTAGAGACATTTTAAATCGTTCTTATGAAATCGAATTTTGATATATAAATTCTTTATATTAGGTAAAATTTTACGACAATACTACTTTGACCATATAGACTATATTTAAAGGCATAAAATGTCGATTTAATATATATGTGTTATATTTCGTTATTTCATTGTATGTTAGATTTTTATTAAATAATATAAAAGGTCAAACAGCATGTTCACCATGTGCAAAAGAAGTACATCAAACACATTTCAAAAGCAGGTAAAAATCCTTAAACTTAATCTTTCAGGCTTATGAGTCATGAATCACAAGACATTAACGGTTATTGGAGGAAAAATAAATATGCGCAATTCTGTCTTAGAGGTTCGATAAAACTTAATTTCGATTTTTACGATTTGTGCACGATTTATTTCAACAGATATGTTTCAAATTATAATAGACCTATTTAAGAAAATGCTTATTTTTAATATGAACATAAAGTATGAGGCGCCTGTGTATCGTAAATAGCCATAAATCTATCATATGATTTCGTAGTTTGTAATAAAAATTAAAAAACATTTAAACTAAGCCGTTATATTAACAAAATATATATATATATATATGAAGAAGAAAAGATAACGCAATACTACTCGTCGCAATTTGATTACAATTCATTGGCAATATAGGTTTAGATTTATCATGTGATATGACAGGAACGTATGTACGTAGGGCTAGCGATGTACATAAGCTATTTTTTGGAAAGTGCATAATGTGTTTATTCTTACGGTAGTAAGAACGCATTGAATAAAAAGTTGTCAGCAATTAACTTACTTATAATCTTTACAAAAATATTGAAACAAATTCTCTTAGGAATCACAAATAATGCAATTTAAAAATATAATATACACCAAAAAAATTTTACTTTTAACTTAAAATTAAAACTTACATTTTGATATGTCTTCTGTAAATTTTGGTCTTGAACTTTTTTATTTTGTCCTTTCTCATAAAATTATAATTCACTTTGTGTGAAACGACAGAATGATTTCTGGAGTTATAGTCTGATTCGTAAAATACTTGTTGATTATTCTCCTTTTGATTGTACACGTAGCTCATCATAAATATTTGAAAAGTCTTCCCACTTCTTCCTTGTCGTTTTAATGCACCTTTTTCAATAAAGTAGACGTGCGATGGTCTTAGAATCTTAAGACCAATAACGGTACAAACAAAAAAAATTAGCAAAAATCAAAAATATTTCTGCTAAAAAGTAAAAGAACTAAATAATCTTAATTAACTAATTTATATCTTCATTGTTTGATTCTAAACATAAATAAGATTTTTAAATATTTGCTTCTAAATCTTAATTCTAATTTTCTGACCAAACGCGACGTGAACAACTAACAAAGTGTGCAAGAATTGGCAAAAGCACAAGAGATAATCCGGATTCAGAATACAAGATGCGAAATTAATACAATGCAGAAACTGTGTTTACAATACCACGTCGTTTAACGTTCCGTCTCAGAGCATAAATGACATAGAATAACTTAATTTTAGATAAAAGCGATAGATAGATTAGATATTATTGAATAAAAGCTAACAATATTAATCATAGATTAATTAAAAATTATAGTTCTTATATTTTACTTTGTTCCAAAAGTAAATAAAAAAATTTCCTACTAAAAATATTGCGTAAAAAGAGTACGGTTCTATTTATAATCTGTGTATACAAAGAAGTTGTCTCCTTCTCTTTTATTTGTGATCATCTCGCTCTAATTTTAGCATGACGCAATTTTAAAGATTATGAAGTGAGTTTCACCTTTGAGTAAGTATAACGAAATTCATGATATTTAGTATACGGAAGAAGAAAATGTTTAATTAGCTTGAATAGGAAACAAAGAAAATCATTCAGTACATCCTTTTTAACTTTTCCCTACATAAATTTAATTCGGGGACACCATATAGCTTTTGGATTTAATTAAATTTAATAATTATTTTAGTACTCGGTATAGGTTTTACAAAGGCATCATTGACATGAGTAAGCATTTAAGTTCCTGAAAATCCAGTAAAGGAAAAGAGAAATTTCATTTCCGGTCTTAAACTTGCAAATAGCTTAAATCTGAAATATACGTACACTTTCAGATTTATAAAAAAATGTAAAATTTGGAATATTAGTATTAAGTCGCACAATGATCAAAATGTGTAATTAATTGAACATTCAACAATTGGAGTTTTAACGTTATCGAGATTCATTCGGCAAAGCATTCTTGAACCCGTACAACTTGTTCTCTACATTTCGTAACTACGATAAGCCATGGAAGTTATGAGCTAAAAATGTTGGCGATGTGGTATTGTGTTCATTAGCAACAGGTATTGCAAACAACTCCTTAGAATCTTTCCAATGATATACAAAAGTACAGAAACGCACCGTCTCTCCGTGTGATTGATGAACGAAATTGATGGTATAAGAGTATTACAGTCAAGAAACAGCGAATAGTACCTGCGCCATAATAGGTTTATTGTTAGCGCAGTTATGATTAGCGCAGTTTCTTCTACTAAGTTCGGTTTCAGCTTTTACTGAATTGATTTGGTTTTCTTTTCCTGACAGTCAAGAAACGGATATTTCGAAATCAAGGAAAACACGGATATATCAGTTACTATCGTGCGTGTTAGCTACTAGGGTAATCTTTAAAAAAATTAAATTATAACGCAATTTTTAACGTTAAGCCCGTAAACTTGTGTCTTCTTATGATTTAAATGGACTATATAGACGGTCTCAACCTAAGATGGTGCTTTACAAAATCTCAACCTCAGACAAGTTACTCGTCAACGCATTCTTGTAAAATTTTTGCCTGGTCAGGATATGAACCTATAGTTTTATATTGCGTTATAAACTTTAAATTTATATTTTAAAAAAATCTCTGTATTGCCTGTTTTTTCCACCTTTCCTATGCGTGGTTAGTTATTTAGAGAGATTATAGAGGATGCTTCAAATTTGTTGCATCAAAAATATAGCACGATCTGCCACCTCCTCTAAGGAAAAAATTAAAACGGTTAATTTCAAAGCGAAATATAAAATGGCACTGCTGAAGAGACAACTTGCTACTGGTAAGTCTGCCTACTGGAAATATATACATTTAAAAGAGTTCTTTTAAAGGTTAGTTACGGTGGTAGAGCCACGCAGCTGTTCCCGCTGCTGAATGGGCCGGCTCGAATCGAATATGTACCACGACTTCACAGGAAATCGGCGTAAAGTGGAAGTGTTTTTGCTTCCGTGTTTCGTCTGGTGAGTGAGGTGGCCGGTGGCCAAACCCCTTCCACCCCCTCCCATCCTACCCTAATCCCTCTCCCATTCCCATTCCTCATCCCTCCCTCTTTCAAAAATTCCCCCCTTAAAGCCTGGCAACGCAATTTACCATCAGTTGAGCCGCTTGCTCTTTTGTCAGCCTACTCCATAAAAAAAAAGAAAAAAGGAAATACTAGGTCTGCTACATACAAACACACACACACACGCAACAGACACGCGCTCGCGCACTTTACGCACTTCCAGTCTTGCTTTTAGAATATTTATTGTATTTAGCTTAAGAGTGTTCTAAATATTTTCATTCTAGCTTTAAATTTAAGTAAAACACATTTTTTATTTGATTTTAATACCGATGTTATTTTTTGCATTTAATTGCGTTATTTCATTTTATTTTTCATTCCACTAATGTAATTCTCACTAAGATCTCACTTTATTTTATATTGATAAAAAATGATAAGTACTTCAAAGCTTGAACGCTGTTATTGGCGATGGGGGATTACACTTCGTTCCCGCACATCACCTCGGGGAGCAGGGTGCGGCTGGAAAACCAGCGCTGTACCGGTATACTTATTCCGTTTCAGGTTATGCTGAGCCGCTTCCTTTTGCTTTAATGTTCTTACTTTTATTCATTTTAAAATTGTATTTTGCTTTTTTGGTGGAATAAATTATTGTTTTTATTGAAAAATTACCTTATTTAAAAATATATCTCAATGTGACGTGTCCTCTTTAAATAAAACTTTTATTTATCGACATTATTATGTTTTCAAATGCCCAACCTCTCGAGAAGACCGGATACCATGAAGTTTTGACTTTTTTGGTCTAATCTGTGCAGAAACTGCTTTTATGAAGTCTTGCAATTAAGTTATGGTTCTAGCAGGGTTTAATAATGTCTTATCGGAAAAAGTTAGGAATATAAAACAAAGTAAAAACGCGAATAAGGTCTTAAAATTTTATTTTTATTTGGAATGTATCTGCATATATTTTTTAGGACTTCTTTGTACAGGATATACGTTATAGATAGTTGTTATTATTATTTATTGTTATCAATGTTTCTTTACCATAGATTGCCTAATTATCATCATAAATGTTTTAATACTTATTAGAAGTAAACAGCAACGTTTGTCAATTTAGTATCATGGAATATTTTTTATTACATTTTTGGTGCTATCTGTATATCTTGCCTTGTCTGTAATTGTCATGTTTGCAATTCAAATCTATAAGCTGTCAAATTGTTGAAAAAAATAAAATAAAAAGGTACTGTACGCAATTTCAATAATAATTTATCCTTTGGTTTGGGAAGTTTTCTTAAGCTAATAAGTTGAAAATTCCGTTTGAAAAGGATTATTTGGTGCACATTATTTAATACTGTTTTGGAAATTTGATCTATTTGTTTTTGTATTTTACACAATATGTTTAGACAATAATAAACAGTCTCTAACATTTTTCTCCAAATTTCTTAGTCTAAATTATAAGTCATTAATACCTGATAGGCTTTATAATCTTCCCATAATAAATTTTAATTCTTCTATACATGACCTTGACTTTTTCTGAAAACAAGAAAACCTTGTTTCACAGTCACTCTTTGGAACTGGTATCGTAAATTTCTGTTATTTTAAGCATAATTTATATTGAATACAATAGTATTCAATTAAAAAGAAATTAAAAGAATAGAAACTTAAAAAACTCCAATGCTGCTAAATTGAATCATTGCATCCTTTGGTGGATCTAGTTCTTAAATCATTTTTAAGTTAATGACTTGTCAGATTATTATAAAATTAACAACAGTGCAAGTTAATTGCAATTGTATGTTATTCAATAAACTGTCCTGATGTTGATGTTATAAATGTTAGTTTATTGTTCATTTTGTTAAAAAAATTATATTAATACATTGTTAACCGGCAATTTTACTGAAAATTTATCTCATGTCACCGGCATTTTTTTCGTAATTCGATGTGGAAGTAAAACAATAAAAATAAATTTTATTTATTATCCAACTTTTAATATTTCATTTTCGTATGATAAGCAGTATAACAATCACCTACGTGTAATGGTACACAACAACTTTTACAAATGTATCTAGTTTCGCTTCGTTTTCCCTTTGAAGAGCATACTCTACACGCTCTAGTCGGATTTGCTTTTCTGGCAGTGACTATTTTTTCTAGGACGTGGTCTCTTACTTGTCCGGAAAGCCTGAAGGGTGTGTCTTTATAAGGGGCTGTTTTACAAATTCGAGAAGTATCAGGTGCAATGCTACATTCTGTGAAATCCACACTTATCCATTCCCTAGCTACTTCCAGTAGATATTTTTTGTATCTTGTTTTATTTTCTGGCAGATAGGTACAGTACAGTTTATAAGCATTGAACAGGGTGATTCATTTAAAGATTCTTCATTACGTTTCGCCATCGTTTTCTATTTTTTTTTTAATTATTAAATACTTTTTACAACAAAAGATTTGGCGGGGCTTATAAGCGAGAGAAACAGCTTGTGTTATACTGACCAACAATTGCACTGTATGGGCGCCAACAGAGAAAACAACTGCGATGCAAAAAAAAACGCATCACGAGTTTACTCGTGGCCGGTCAGCAACGTTCTGCCATAGAAACACGAGTTAACTCGTGAACGAGCGGTCAACAATGTGTTAGCACAAAATTGGGGCGTTTGAAGACCTTGCACCAATCTTGATAAATATTAATTGTTTACATAAATAAGCACAATTATCTATTACTAGCTGACCGATAGCTGAACGACCTGATAAACCGCCTATAGTAATATTGGGTTTATTTCAATTTATATCATTATTATTAAATTAATTTCAACGTCCACAGATTTTATAGTATATGTATGAGATATAAGAATATTTTATAGTATAGTTGACGTCACTAAAGAGAATAATCATTAGCTACTTATTTGAGTTTCGATTGATCTAGATTTATAAATACACCCGTAAGTCCAGGACGTCAAATAAGTAAGGGAGTAATGCAAGGACATTAGTTTTATCGGTCAAAACTTTGAAATTGTTAACTGTTATTTCGCTTTGTAATAAAATTTTCGAATTTCGGACAAACCAAAACATTGTAAGGCACACTAACCCAATGGCACCGTATTCACATTTATTATGATGCGTTCGAGATAAGTTCCGATTAGTTCGGAACGTTCAGCTTCTTAACTTATATTTTCACTTATATAAAGTTAAAATGTAATTTAAAAATTGCTTATATAGCATTTTCTATTAGATTTGATCTGATAGGTGTAAAGAAAATGACGCCAGAAAAATAAAATTCGTAAAAACGATCAATATAAACGTTTTTACGAGTTGTAAACAAAAACTATTTACGTAAACTATGTATGTATCTTGATTTACTATGCTAATATAAAAATTGAAGTTTTACTCTAATTTCTTTTTTTTATGAACTTTTATTCTTTTCAATCTTTCATATACAACTCAGTAGAGAGACTAAACTTAACCTTTTAAAGCGATTTCGCAATTTTATTAATACTTTAACGGTTCACCTCGCTTCGAGCTGACCTCAAAAAACAAGGTGAGTTTTAAAATGTCATATCGTATTATTATAGAGATTCGTGAAAAGACAATAAAAGCTCTATTTGCAAATTAAATAATGTTAATATAATGTAATGATATTTTTTATATTACACTATATTAAATACTTCGAAAAGATATTTAGAGGATAATTCGATCACCTAGCCTTTGTGGAGATTATCTTCATTTTAATCCTATCTCTATTTCTATATATAACTGAATATTTTAATTTAAAAAAAGAGTTAACAAAAGAAACCTAGCAGTGCCCACAAAACACATTTCCTGCGTGGTTTTAAGGGCTTTCCTGGTGTTTCCGGTTCATTTTATGATGAACCCTATATAATAAAATAAGAATCACTGCAACCAATTGATTGTTGGTAGAGATATCGCGGTAAGACTCTGATAGAAAAAAAAAACTCAATATCCCCGAACTCTCCTTTTAGAAATCACAAAATGGAAGAGGTGTCAGAAATTTACAATCTTAGTCTTCAATCATCTCATCTCATCTCATCATCAATCTTTGACTAATACGTACCAAACAGTAGCGCATTTATAAACTTTTTATTTATTTTTTATATTCTTAAAACTAATATTTTTTACTTAGATAATTATTTTAAGCCAGTCATATGCGAGACTGATACAGACCAAGCTTTTGCAATTTTATTTATTTATATTGATTGTACTGCAACACTTTAAAAAATAAGAATTACAAAGCTAAATTGTAACATCGTTGGACTTTCTCCCCCAGTTAATTATAAATTATATAAGAATATTAATACTGATAGTTAATTATAAATTATATATC
The DNA here is from genome assembly GCA_018247575.1 of Eurytides lysithous rurik. NCBI lineage: Eukaryota > Metazoa > Arthropoda > Insecta > Lepidoptera > Papilionidae > Eurytides > Eurytides lysithous. The sequence goes on along the minus strand of DWHO01001832.1, from coordinate 6,072 downwards.
AGTAGCTATAATTTAATCAGCTGATTAAATTAAAATTTTAGCTATATAAGTTATTATGTGAGTATTTCTTTAGGATATGCTTATTATCTTATCAACAGTATATGTGTAAGTATTTGTATCTTATACTACACCTGATGGATAAAAAGTAAGATAAAAATCTTATTTATAAGTAAAAACGAATGGTTGTATGTTTTTCTACCGTGCGTTCTTAATTATTTTCCTCGGTGACTTTGGTGACTTATTTTGGGTATGACCGCGAAAAAACATAATGCAGATGCTTTTTTGTTTAAATGGCATTCATTGTAATTTGTTACGGTACGGCTTTTTATATAATAAAAAATTACACTCGCTGTCAATATCAAGCTTGTCAATATTCGTAAAAACAAAGTGTTTTCTGCACGTAAATTTTTTTTAAGAAATCAATTGACGTGTAATGCGAATCGTGGTCCATTTCTGTGCATGAGTAATAGTAACTTTTTCCTATTGTAACACAGTGCCAAGGGCTAACTCAATTTGAACTACACAACATCAAAAGTACCTGACTTTTCACTGCTAAATTGGTATATCTCTTTGCCCAGCTAAATAACGCTAGAATTAAATGTAACTAAAATGATTAACTAAAAAAGACATCAATAAATTATTTAATAATAAAAAAGCGTCCAGGTGACCTCATAGCGGTAGCGAAAAAAGAATTGAGCAAACATTTTTTTTATCAAAACATATCGATAGCGTTTATCGCTCATTTATTATTAGCTTCTATATACAAGACTTAATCAGTGTCAACAGTAACGCAACGCGATATAACGGAGTGCACCGGTGGTAGTAAATCATAACGATTAATGACGCATCATTCATGCCTCAATACGTGCATCATCAATACGGACCATAGAGCACATGCAGCTCTTTAAATTAGGTCAAAGCGGCATGGGATTGTTACTGTAGTGAAAACTGACGTCAAATGAGGTCGCACTTTCGCCTCGCACGAATGACGTTCAACTAAAATTAGGTGGCCCCGAACAGTGCATAATAGGTGGGGGCCTATGTTTTTGCTGAGTCCTCACATATGACAAAAAATTTCATCATCCTTTAACCCTTGCTTTATAAAAATAAACCATAAAAGTAAACAATTTGGAGCGACAACTCAGAACTGTAAAAGTAATCAATAGACGTCGGCCAGCATTTCAAACGAAAGTATAGGTTCTTAAAAGAAATGTTTACGCGAAATAAAACCTCCAAACTAGTTTAATGACGCTATGTATTCCTCACTGAATACACTTTTCTTCCCTTTGATTAACTTGTTATAATATCAAAAGTAGGTGAAACTGCTTTTTTATATTTGTAAGCGTCAGTAAAAAATTGTAAAAATGCAACAATACATTATCGGTAAACAGCATAAAGACTATAACATATTATAACAAAAAAATCGTTATCGAGTAAGATAAGTTGATAAAATTGATATAGAACTTATACAACGATGATGTTTTATTTTGACAAACAGTCAAAATAAAACATCATCGTTGTAAGTTGCTGTGAGTATTAATATATAATTTCTCAAGAACATGATTCAGCGGTACGATAAACTTGGTAGCCTTGCTAATCCGTGGCGTTACAGCTGTTTTAATTTACATAAGCTGAGTCATGAAGACACAGAAAAGGAACATATCCGCCAAAATAAAGCCATATTAACGGCATGAGACAGGAAAGGGTGAAATTTCAAAACTAGAATCATCTATGCAACCGAATCCGAATAGTTTTTCTTTTTATGTCTAGAAGATTAGGGAAATGAGTTAACAATAACCACTCGATGAATAAAATGTTACTGTCCATAAAGAATTGAATTGGAATGGAATGCAGTATTAAAAAATATTTCTCGAACAAATTGTAATTTGCACCGATCGGCGATATAACGGTGAAAATCCGAAACTAGCCCTGGAGAAAATACCGCTTCGTACAAATGGTTATTAGTCACGGATTTAGACTGACGAAATAACGTATATAATATTAATACGCGTTTAAGGCCACATTACATTCCCTAGCGAACCGAAGCGCGAACATATATTGTGTTTCTTTCATTCACACTCGAATTGCTCCAACTCGGGTTCCAGTAGGGTGTTATTTAAGCATAGTGACCGGAAGGCTTTGCATTCAAACAAAGAGAGTTGGACTTTGTTTCAAGAACAAACAGCGGGCAAAGCGTAGTCCAATAATAGAAACAGTAAATAAACCATCCACGCTGGACGAACACATTGTCTCTGGCAATTTATTTACAATAAAGGATGGGATGCGTACGTTTACAACTCGAATTATGAAAACGCGAGTGGTGAATCTAAATATTTACTTTATCTTAACGTCGTTCGAACACAAATTATTTGAGTAACGATATCTAATTGTGAAGCCGCGGGCGAGAATGATGCGTCATAATATGGCCCAATCTACGTAAATCGAGAGAAATCGAAACGCAAACATTGCCGAATGAGTCGACAGTGAAAGGTCTATTTAGAATGATGATCTCGCTAAAATTATAAATATGTTCTTTTTATCCAATACGTAATTATAATTATACAAAAAGACTAAATGAAATTCACAGGTGATATCATGGATTTTTTATGTATTGAATTAACTGTTAATATGCCATTAGTCATCTGAATAAGGTAAATAAGAAAATTATACTAAATAAATTAGTATCGTCTATAGGAAAAATCGACTTTAACATTCCGTCCTTTGCGAGTATTGCGCATTGGGTCGCGCCGGTTTTACAATTTAGCTTCGAACTTCGAACTTTATTATCCGAGTGGCTCTGTTAAAAAGGAGTCCTTACAGTCGTGAGCGGTACTGTTTTGTTTTTGTGGCGAAGGAATTAGAAGCAGGGGGTACGGTTTGGAAATGGGTGTACAAACGCGATCGAAGGGCGGAGGCTGTGTTCGAGCGAGGGAGCGGGCGGCGCGGCGCCTGACGCGAGACTGCCGCCCGCTGGAGCGCCGCCCGCCCTCCGCCCGCCGCGGCGCCTCCGCCCTCCACGCGCCAACAAAACACAGTTCGCGAAGCATGAGTTTATTAGCCTACTATAACGCTCTACGGCCAACATGACTTAGCGTTCACACGGCTTCAGTTTCAACACAACAAACGACAATCATCCAATCCCAATAATCCAGTCCCAAATTACACCTGAGTTATTTGCAAGCGCGGCTGCGGCATACGACGCGGCGTCCGCCGCGGTTCCCTTTCGCAGCAACCGCTCAAAGCACGCAGCCGTCGCGCAAATTCCCGCTTGGTAGGCAGCCGGTACCATTTTTTACGCGGACGGGCTCCGAACGTTGTCATCATACGATCGCCGGGCTTTGGAGTGTCAAACACAATCTTGGGACTCTCCACACTCTCCGAACCGGGATTGATACGGCACCTGGCTCCCGTTAGTGCCTTCTTCAGAGACTTTATGGCTCTATGGGCGGCGTTACCCTCCTCTTTAATTTCTAATCCTTCGTCACGAGGAACGATCTTCAGTCGTCCGGGCGGGGAGTCTTCGATGGGCTCGATTTGTGGTTTTTTTATGATGACTCGCAGTCTGTCAAATAATGACGGCGGGGGCTCTGTGTTCGTGCCGACGGTACAAAGGCGCGGTCTATAGTCGCGATCAACCGTAGTCGGGAGATAGGGTTGTTCGTCAAGAGAAGTGGCGCGTCGTGGCGCGGGATCTTGCAAGTAGGCGACGTGTAGGGTGCTGATGCTCATAGGTTGATGCGGCGGGGGCCAGAGCTCCCTTGTGGGTGGCACCGGCGAGGGCCTCTCGCCCAGCATGCGTCGGGCTAGCTCGCCCGGTTGCCACAGGCAGCTGGCCGACAGGTCCCCGTGCGTTTGCATCACTTGCCGACCGATCACTGACGCCTCGAGAGCTCGTTTGCTAATCCAATACAGGGCTTTTTGCACTTGAGAGTATTCACGGGAGATAAAACTCATTTCATAATTGGATATACCTTAGTGTTCGCCAACATAATACGTTTCGCACAGGGTATACTTTAATCAGCACTGCCCTACATATACATTTAAATATTTGTGTAAATATTGTGCTTATTTAAACTACAGCGTCAATTTTAGCATCTTTTAGCGCATTTTCTTTTACTTAACCGGCACTGAAGAAAAATTAACACTTATACAAGACGCCAGTAATTAGAGAAAAAAAAATATGTATGCAACTTTCCTATTTTTAATACACTGTGAAGCCTCTACGAACGTTATTTGTGCCTTACCTTCCGCTTAATTAAACTCAAGATTCCCTGCGAGATGTTTTTAAAAGAACTGGCATTTTAACGGTTGCTTCACAATATATACTTTGTAATATATTGTTCATTCGACAGAATCTGGATAATTTTATAAAAATCGGTGACAAACACACAGCGAATACTAGAAATAAAAATAAGCTTGTAACACCTCGATTTCGTCTTCAAAAGGTGAAAAAATCCTTCATGGGCTTTGGTATACGCATATTTAGTAAAATTCCACAAAATATCATAGATCTACCTCTTGGCCTTTTTAAAACTAAAATTAAGTACTTATATTTTCTTGCTTAAAGCTTATAATACTGTTCAGGAATTTCTGGTAGATCAAAATGCGTGGAACTTAATTGATTGACTTATATATGGGATAGCTATCACATTTTATTAAAGCTTAACATACTGTAACGGTATTTTAAAAGAGCAACTGTTGAGTTTCTCGCTGGCTCTTCTCTACAGAAATGCATTCCGAGCAGCAGTAGTAGCTTTGTCACGAACAAAATGTAAAACCTCACCTCGTGGGTCAACCGATTTGCACCATTTCGACAAGTAATTAAATGCGATATGGTCACATGAAACTGTTAACTTTCGTTGTAAATTCCGTTGCCGTTCATGACAGACACAAAGTGTCACAATACCATGTCATTTCTCAATTTGATGGTCGATTCCGCTTCCGCTTATGAAAAACGAAAACCGTCTGATCCACCTCGTGATTCAATCGTTTTGCTCCATTTCGACAAGGCTCTCTTCGTCATACAGTGCGGTATAGTCACATCCGCTGACTCTACTTTTCGTGGTGATTCCGCTGCCGCTCATGACATACACAAAGCGATTAATACATATATTGTTTCAACTGCATTCGCACCCATTACACCGTAAACTCATCATGATCATATACGATATGTTCACATGAAACTGTTAACTTTCGTTGTAAATTCCGTTGCCGTTCATGACAGACACAAAGTGTCACAGTCCCATGTCATTTCTAAATTTGATGATTGAATCCGCTCCCGCTTATGACAAACGGAAACTGTCTGCATCACCTCGTGGGTCAACCGATTTGCACCATTTCGACAAATAATCAAATGAGATATGGTCACATGAAACTGTTAACTTTCGTTGTCAATTCCGCTGCCGTTCATGACAGACCAGAGTAACACAGTCCCATGTCACTTCTCAATTTGATGATCGAATCCGCTCCCGCTTATGACAAACGGAAACTGTCTGCATCACCTCGTGATTCAATCGTTTTGCTCCATTTTGACAAGGCTCTCTTCGTCATACAGTGCGGTATAGTCACATGAAAGTCCTACTTTTCGTGGTGATTCCGCTGCCGTTCATGACAGACACAAAGTGCCACACTCCCACGTAGTTTCTAAATTTGATGGTCAATTCCGCTTCCGCTCATGACATTCACAAAGCGATTAATACACTTATTGTTTTAACAACATTCGCACCCATTACACCGTTAAATCTTTGTCATCTAATGCGATATGATCACGTAAATCTCCTACTTTTCGTGGTCGATTCTGCTTCCGCTTATTACATATACAAACCGATTAATACACTTATTGTTTCAACCGCATTCGCACCCGTTACACCGCTAACCCTTCATTATCCAATGCGATATGATATGCGATATTCTATTCGTAATATGTAATAAGTAACCCTTTTTTTATGGATTAGGCTGACAAACGAGCAAGCGGCTCACCGAATGGTTAGTGATAACCACTGCCCATCGACATTTGCAAGTTTACAGAACGTGCAAATGCGTTGTCAGCAGTTAAGGGGGGGGGGTCGAAAG
>DWHO01001831.1:0-14443 GCA_018247575.1 Eurytides lysithous rurik | reverse complement strand
ATGTTATACACAGTGGCGGTACTACCATACAAGCGCAAAAGCCCGGCTTGCCCTACTAAGGAGTAACATTTATAAATCTTTTAACATATAATTCCCGCAACGCTCAAATTTAAAAATAAATTATTCGGGATCGGACTTTTGGCTTGTATGGTAGTACCGCCACTGCTTATACATATATTTTTAAAACATTTAACTGACCAAATTTTGCCGTTGATGTTTTAACCTCCTTCAATATTCATAATTTCAAGGAAAGGTATGCGATAAAATCAAAGGTGAATCTGGATTGAGAAGATATCTTTAAAGTTCTGATATCAGACTCGACTCAAGTTTAGAACTAGTAGAAATTAGAAAAACTAGTAAAATGTTCGTCTATAGCTAGCAGTGTGGTCTCAAATCTAATCTTTTCGATTCACAAATGGCACTTTTTATAACTATTGTGTGTCGGGTTTAACGTGTTCTCAAAGTCGCTCGTCTCCGAGCTTTTTGCGCGGCTAACACAAATCTGGCGTGAGCGTGAAATTTAATATTGTAAATTGCTTCGATCACGAGCACACAATGCTCGCTCTTCAATTTCCGAATGCATTTACGAATTAGGCAGGTACTTTTATTACGACAGTTACCGGGGAGATATTAAGACTGATATGAGTCTTATAAATGCATATAATAGTGTCGCAAGCATTTGGAGTCAGTTTGCGCGTAGGAATTTGAATCAGTTAAGTTATTTCGTGAATATATTTTTACTTGAAAATGAGCCAAGAAAGATGTGAGTGAAAGAGTGTTGCTTTCTTACGCACATCTTTCGTGATTCTATTAATTAATTTTCAATTGTATTTTTAACGATTTAAATTTAGTTTATTAAAGTAGTAATAGTACTATTTGCATTATACTCGAACTTAAACAGCAATTTGTAACGTTGCAAAAGTATGTCTATCTTTCGTAGTGTAATCTGTTTTCTTGAATATTCAAAAAAAACATTAACGTACCAACAAGAGCAGCACGAGAGCGCAGTTCACGGCGCTCGTCATGCTCGCGGTCTGCCACTCGAGCGCGGAGCCAACCGTTAAAGCTATCTGCCCCGATTACCCTGATGCTACCACAAAAAAAAACTACCGCGTACTATACTGCGTAAACAATCACGAAGGCTAAAACTACACTAGCACAATAAAGCTCGCGCTCGCAACTGCGTCGTCTACGGTTCCGCGCGCAACTTCTCTCAACTTCAAAGAGAGGGGTCTCGTGGTCCGCGTGGTGCGCCTCGGTGACTCGGGACGGGACTGCGCGGTGGCGCGCCGTGTCGCTCGCTTCGTGGAGGAACAGTTAACCAGCCGGGGAGGGTACCACCTGTCCGTACCCTACCGTTCTCACGGCTCGGCCGATCCGCCTCGCGATTCGGCAATCTCGTGATCTACATTGCTGATTAGCGCCGGATTAGGCGAAATTAGGTTCTAACATTCGCGCGGAGAGATCACTCGAATCACTAGTGACAGACATCGGCTGACCGGTGAGCGATGGTTGCTGGTTCGATTCCGCGCGTCCATCCATCAAGTTTCTCTGGAAAACCGATTGCACGATAAGATACGGATACAAAAGGCTGCTTGTTATTGTCCGGGCTAATTCGGGCTATCGATTTGATTTGTAATTGAAAAACACTTTAGAAAGTCAGTCAGCGCTCGACGTAGATTGATTTTTACTTTCATTGAATTACACTTGATGGCAGTCGTGCATTCTCATCTTACATTATTTGCAATTCTCCACCGTTACTGAATAGCTTACGGATCAAAAAGTTGTTGAGCTTCAACGTAGTTTTAATTGTTTGAACTTACATATTTAATTATGGTTGTTGGCAGGTGCTGACGCAGCTGAATGCAGCGGATCGTGGCCATGGAAATTATGACCATCTCGGCCACGCCCTCACTTTTTTATATATTACCATTATCAAATGCCTGTCAAAATTCGTAATAGAAATGGTAAACGCATAATTTATTGTATCCTATGGTAGCAGGTTTGTTTGTGTGGGTTTCGATCTGACGTCATATTTTTTCTTGCAATAATTTGTCACTGTCCGTCCTCAAATCTACAATCTTTGCCAAAAATCGCTTTGCCTCACCTCACTCACCGAATGAAATGGAGTAAACAAAATTAAGAACTAGGCATTATGCAGGCGATGTGAGTGAAAGACGGAACTTTTTTTTAAGATTTTGTGCCCATAAATCCGAAACTTAAAGATTGTTGATAACCGTTTGGTGCAAATGCTAAGTTGTTATCCTCGGCGTCGCAGGTCGTGGGTTCAATTCCCACCCGGGGCAGATATTTGTACGAACTACAACTATTTGTCTCGGATCTGGGCGTTTGTTCGTGTAAAATGTATGTATGTTAAACGCCCTTGTAACACAAGATATATATCTTACAATAGGGGCAGCGTTTAAAAATTGTGCACACAATCGTGATCAGGGTAAAGGCCTTGTTACCAGATGGTCTATATTAATATTTTAATCTTCACTTACTGTTTAGCACATTCATCTTAACAGAACAATACGGATCAAAATATTTCTAGATGACCTTAAATGACGGGATGACCTTAAAGGTCGTGCGCCTTGTGTTAGGTGACTAGCTCGCCCATAATTTTGGGCTTGTATGGTAGTACCGCCACTGGTCACAACTTATTTAACCACGAAATAAATCGAAAGATACAATATACATTTGCATCGATTAAGAAGTTTATGGTATAGCCTATACATTTATAGTAGTTGAAATAGCGCCATAACCCTTTAGAAAGTCTTAAAACTTAAGAATAGCTAAATGAAAAAGCAATAAAACTTATCTGTGCATAGCTGCTTCTTCAAATTCAGAAAGTGCGTAAAAAAACTAGTTTTATTTAATTGAGTTCGGTTTGATGAGATATATTTATAGTGCAATAAAACTGTGGTATTTATAACCTTTTTTTGGAGTATGCGGGAAAACGAGCAAGCGGCTCACCTGATACCAATACCCGCTGCTCATGGACATTTGCAAAAGTCGAAGGTTTTGCACCGATTTTCTGTGAGCTTGTGGTACTTATCCGGTTCGAGCTGGCGAGCGAGCCTATCTAGCAACAGCAGAAGCTGCTGCAAAGCCCTACCATGGGGATTGTTCTCTAAATCTTCCTCAATTTAGAATTATACACGTAAAGAAAATGAGCTAGTGAATTGAAAAAACTTACATACATACTGAAGTTGTATATTAAAATTACATTCATGTCATGCATAAATGTTTTTTGGTTTAAAAATACTACTAAATAAGTACTTGTATTCAAGTAAATAATACTATATTACCGCACTGGAATTAAATTATTAAAAAATGAAATTTCACTAAATATTTAAAATATATTTTATATCTTTAGTAAGATTTTTTAAATGAGAAAATTGTATATAGCCGTATATATAAAAAACCTATTAAATTTTAAATATATTGATGCTTAGAAGCTGGATCTAAATACAGATGAAACCTTAAAGATAAGGGTTAAGGTAACATGACAAAAACAATCAGTCAAATGTGTTATAACTTCAACATGTTTAATATTGATTAATTTCTGTTATTTACACAAGAATCAATGTTTCGACGCGACATTTCACGGCCGTAATTTACATATCTAGGCCATAGAGACACGCAAAAGCGAAACCTATAACTAAGACCCGAGTCTAGAAAACGATGACCGTTGCCTAGAAAGCTGGCTCACTAAACTACTAGTTATTAATTTTAATAGTGGCCGGGAGTAAAGCTGGCGTTAGTGCCACCTCACTCAGTTAGGGTAATTAATTTTTTATTTTCCATCAATAAATGCTAATATCGTAAAGTATCGATTATCGCCAATCTCGAAGTATTTAAAAAAATTGTTTAGTAAATAATCTATAAAAGGCAATTGTCAGCGGCAGATTTGTAAACTACAATTATTTGTTTATGAACGCAAAATTAGTCATGTTGGCTGTGATAATAAGGAAAGGATTATGATGCGCATACTCGACAGTACTTATTATAATCGTTTAAAAAAACACTGTCTTCTTATTTTTAAGATAAGCAGAATAATATTTTTTGCGATATTTTACACGCGTAATTCACATGGCATACATTTTTATCATCATATGTTAGTTTGTAACATTCAATTGTGTTATTATATATTTAAATATTCTCTCCGAGTGGGAATGGTCAGCGTAATATCCACACAAAATAAACAGTACTCTTAAGTTAGACTAAGATCTTTGTTATACCAAAGATACTACTATCTTATATGTTGAATTTTACAGGTAAATTGTATTGATACTTGTACCTGAATATGATTAATGCGATTATATTAGTTATAAAATGAAACTATTCTTATAGTGAACGATTAACTATTGCGTTGGTTACCACTTACACAATGTGAGTGCATTATCGTATCACTGTTATCTGTATTCGTGTACCCAACGTGGTGATGGCGACATTTTTGAAATTGTAAACGCTCTTTCTACGTTGTCTAAACAATTTGTTGAAATAAAGTTTTCCCAGTAGCGTAAGCGTTATTGCGACAGAAAAGTTCCCGCGGAGTACACTTGAAAACGATGACTCGCAAGCGAATGACATTTTCACGGTGCATACAATGAAATTGTTTGGCAAGCAATAAGACGGAGAGAAATCATGCAACACAATCGGAGTAAGTATTTAACGAACATCCCATGCAAATTTAGGACAGTTTTTTGTCACATCTTCAATGTCCGACAACAATAAGATTGTCACGGTGGAGAGATGTCGCTGCAAAAACAATTTGTTTCTCTTTTATCTTCTTTTCGTTGACAACGTAAAGAGATTGAGTAAAGCACGTCGATTTAAAAAAAATGTAAATAGAAATCGACTTTTCTTTGGACGCTTGTACAAGCATGGTTTCAAAACTTCACCGCGAATAAACACCGATCGGACATCCAACTCGTAGAAACTTATCATTTTCAGGCATGAACAGGTTTCGGATGAGACTTTACATAGTTGCATAGACTAAAAGTCAAGCACGAACTAAATCTACTAAATTGGACAACGGTCGCTCGGATATGTCGCTGTTTATGATAACGAGGCTAAAAGGTATCCTAGAGCGTCCTAGGTTACAGACCCTGATCAAGTAAAACTTGGAATGCCTATAGCGCATAGTGATCCAAGTCAAGAATTAAAAATTTCTACGCAATAAAATGTTAGGAAATAGGCCACCAGATGCGGATTGGCGGACTTCATATATGTATCTCAATTTATTTTTCTCTCGCATTTTTTTGTTGTTCGGTACTAAAGTAACTCGATAATAAAATAGAATGCAAAGGTTCCGATCATATTATACCTAGTCGGGTCATAAGTTCAGGTCATATGTTTATTGTGAAATAATTGACAAGTGTTTATTTTTAGAGTAACCGACCAAACATATACCAAAAGGGACTTAATAAAACTTAGATTCGTATGCTAGCTCAGCCTATTCAAAACCTTATCTTTATGTGCTCTTCTCTACGGTAAGCTTTTTTTTGTCCGAAAACGATAATTTTTTTTCCCGCGTACCTCTTGAATATAACACGGGATCTCTTTAGTCTCAAATTAATTAAATGCGCATCCAAACGATGTCCTGTTTTTCATTGATAATCAAAACCCTTAGTCTTCATTCAACATCCGTTTCAGTGTGGTAGGACCACTTAACCCGGTCTGAAGGGCCAACAGTTTCTGCTTATATATGGGATTTCTTTGGGTTCGCGCATTCTCCGCTTTTATCACTGTCCTAACGGCTTGAGGACGACCACTTCCTTTTCTGTCTTCTACACTTGAACCTTCATTATATTTTTTGATGAAGCGATAAACGAACCTTTTGATTATATTACAGTTTTTCAGTGGTTCGAAAATTGGATTTGATGCGGTTAGCACTGATGCAACGCAATAATCTCAACGCGATCTTCTTAAAGCGTCCACTCCGATTTAAAAAAACAATGAAATTCGAATTGATGCACTTTTTATTTTTAACATCTGAAATTCAATGAATATTGTTTGTCAAGGTTCAAAAAACAAATTTTTTCATTAAATGACAGAACTTTTCACCCGTCTGTATATAGGCAATTATTTTTGTTACGTATTCTAACTTTTATGTTTTTAACTAGTACGTTGGAGAAAATAGTACTAACAGCAGTTTTACTAATATTACTACCATTAAATTACTACATACTTTTACATCATTTACATTTATCTTTAAAATCCTAAGCAAGTATAAGTAAGAGTATAAAAGAGTAATGAGTACGTATATCATTATATTTTCAAAGAATGTTACAACGAAATAAAATAGAATAATTTAATACAGGTTCACGTCATAATTTATTCATATAAAGTCAATATTTTCCGCCTTTTGTCTTAATTAATACAGAAATTCTTTCGGTAGAGAGCCACACTTTTTGCACTTGCAGAAGTTTTCAGGACATATTGCGTTCTGCTCCTGTCGCAGGCGGAATTTTAGCTCTTTTTTTGGTGTTTTTAGTTTGGCCTTAGAATTTTCTTTATAGCATCTGAAGACTCGCAACGTCTGAACAAATGCGTTGCCGGCCTTTAAAGTAAAAAAAAATATATTAATTAATTATATTTTACAATTGTATGATCTTACTACTAATATAATGCTCATTATTTTATACCTGCTACGTTTTAATTTGTATTATATCAACTTTGAAAAATGCTCCCAAACTTGCTTTTGACGTCTTCGGTATCTTGAACAATTTTACTGATCTCATATAGTGGCAATATGTTTACAAAGTTACCCAACTTGTTACCTAGTGCAATTTTCACGACGTTGTAGTACTGCAACGTAATGAAATCGTATATGCATATTAAATTTTTGGACCATTTGTGCAGTTTTCTCCAGATGTGTAACCCTGCTGGCAAATCAGTATAATATGAATAAGAATGGTACTTTATCCAAATACATAAAATTGTATATATAAAGCTTTACTAGCATACTGAATCCTTATAACAGTTAGTTCCTTATAAACATAAAAATAGAGGTTACGTTGATATGTATGGTGGTGTATTATACATATATGGTCACGAATCTGAACATGCGTTTCTTAACAGTTGATTATTTGACTAAGGGTCGCTGGAGTCCACTGTGTACCGGGTGTCATTCAGTGTATCGATCAAGCAGATACTATTAAGTAGGCCGCCAGGGTACATCTTGTAACAAATAATCCCATAAGCATTTCTTACAAATCTAAGCGAGCAAAAGTATGAGGTTACATACGAACTGTTATATTCGTTTTACTGAAATGGCCCGACAATGAACTTTGAAACCTTTCTATATTTCGCTGAAATAAAAATTAATCTCACAAACGTGATAGCGAGTTATCACCGTGAACTCATTTCTGTAAAGTGCCTTCTAATGCGTATTTAATATGACGAGGTACAGTTATTTTTTCTGTAATAGAAATATTACCTCTATTTTAATACTCGACTTTTAAACATAACATTGCGTTCTACTTTTCGGTCAAGTAATAAATGTAGATAAGTGTCTTATTTTTAAATTGCCCTACATGACTGTTGTCCTGTAAGGCCAATTATTTATCTTGACATTTTAAGGAAGAAAATATTATTATGAAGTATTAACATTTTCTTCGCTTGCGTGAACAAAACAAACGTATGACTTATATATCTATACTTAGTCTTGCCATTAATATTGTTACAAAGAAAAGCATTTTTTTTTATTGTACGTAAAATTTATTAATATTACAATGTGTTAGTTAGATACATTAATATTAAATCATTAAAAATATACAAAGCTTATTCGAAGTGGTTTTCATTAGCTGCAATATAGTCCTTTAAACGTTGAAGCCTGTAATCAATATCAGCACGCACTCTTTCTATGGAAAAATTCTTGAAAAAAATGCTGAAAGGATCAATCTTGGTTATTGAACATAGTGTTGTTAAGGGGCTTAACTACCTTCCCAAGAATGGTATCTGGATATACTTGTGCCGATGTTTTGATACTTTTTTCACAAAAAAATGACTCAGTCACTCCTTCATAGCTAACACCAAACAATCAATGAAGTCGGATAATGCCCTCGTTGTACTCTGCTGAGGATTTCTTCGAATTCTTTCCCTTACTGCTTTGCTCGCCCTTTTCGTACGAACACTACGTGGCCGGTCAGATCTTTTTCTGTCACAAACAGAGGAGGTTTCATTGGAGGTTGGAGGTTTCACCCATCAATAGCCCGGAAGACACAAACATTTGACTCATATCAAGCGTATGGAGGATTTCAATAATTAAATTTGGCTCCATACCTACTTTAAGTAATGCAATCACAGCGATTCGGTTCGTTTTATTGTTCCCTTAGTGGGCTGCACTCCATTTTAATATCGCAAAATATTCTACACTATATTGGCGCGAAAATAAGAAAACACAATGAACAATGGTATAAAGATAACAGATTCTAAATTCAAAAGTAATATTTTATATATTTTTCAGACTAATTATATAAATTTATAATTCACATTAACCTTCACGTATGAAACCGCAAGGGTGTCTTTTAATTCGCATGTCTTCATTTATAACAATAAATTTTTCAAGGGAAAAGGATTGCACGTATTACGTGGAGTTGCGTCGCTCGTTACTAAGCCATTGAATGTGTCAAGGGATGCGGTCGGCGCGCGTGCCATAGTCGAGTTTTTGCCGCCATTATCTCGCGAGGCAGCGCTTCGAATCGAATGTTATTGATGGTGGCTAACCTCCCGCAAGCTGTCGTGACAACCCCGGCTATATGGATCTACGCGTCGCTCCGAAATCGATATGAACAGTAAACTCGGAGCCCGTTACACAATCACTCGATGACCACGCGAGGCAAAACCACACGCTTAGCGCGGCCACGATATCGTACTAGTCATTTACTTTTTTTTCGTTTAATAAAAGTGGCCAACACGCTTACGCAATAGTTATGTAACTACAAATATTAAAAAGTATTTTTGAAACAAACATTGAGCGATATTGTTAATGTTGAAATATTTCCTGTATATACAAATTAGAATGAAACTATGTGTGCAGTTCAATCGGCATTAAACGGTTTATTTGTAAATAAATGTATTATAGACATAAATAACTTACTAGTAAATATGAAAAAAAAACTCAATCAACTGCGCAATTGTATTCTTCATGATGCGTGAAATTGTCAAAAATTCTATCAACGGCGTACAATTAACGAAAAGTAGAGGAACTTTTAAGGTTAATCAAAGTGCTGATAATGAACCTTCGAAAATCGCCTCGAGCATTACCACCGCAAACCGCGCAAACTGTTTGACTAACGGGGCGTTCACACGGCCATCCACCACGGACGACCGCTTCTCATTCCGACCGAACTAATCGTAATTTCAGACTGTAAGGAAATAGGACAAAAAGCAGAGGCCGGAACAAACGAACAACTAGTACGGCGAAAATTTGAATAATGACGATCTAGCGGATGGGTTCGTTCTTTTTAACGCTACGGTGACTGCGCCGGCGCTCACGTCGCACGCGAGTTATGATATATATTTGTAACAATTGCGCGCTGCATGCCAAACGAACCAGTCTTTGACATAACACATGAATGGAATTAAATATGGAACGCGGGTGCGTCGAATGTTCCATGACGGCACAGCGTCTTCGAAGAGTATAGATAAAAAATGCTCCTCGACGCTTCTTACTACGCTACTTTTTGTGGCCTGGTTAGCCGGACGTTGCTATTTTATTTTGCGACGTAAAACAATGTACAATACCATAACGTGGTGTGATTCGTTTCGTTACTCAGAAAAAGTGGTTTTGGTTTCTTTAAATGAGCTCGAACTAGGTTATTTATTCCGGTGCCATGGACCGACGCAGTTTCGAGAACTGCGCCCTAAATCATTTGATTGTCCCGTAGATAAACCAGCTGTTCATGTAGTTGGCAAATTAGGCATTGGCATTATCGCTCCACCCCATTAATCGTTCCGTTATGTAGAACGTGCGGGACGTAATACCTGTGACGATAATCGTATCCATTCATTGACCTTGCATATGATGGTTGGATACAATAGCTGTACCATAAATATACTCTTCGTTGTGTTCCAGTTTTCATAGTTCACTAATAAACATACCATATCGCCAAGACGGTGCAAACAGCAAAATGTCGAACGTCATATATAAAAAAAAAATCCGTTAACGGAAAACTAAAAAGATTCAGCTTTTTGAAACTTGCTCTTTTAATACTATCATATTGGTTTGTTAAATTGAATGAGTACATTTAAAAATAATTAAAGTTTTTATACGTTGATGCTGATATATCTAGATTTTAAGATAGAGATTATAGAAGAGATAGCACGTGCATAAATGTTTGTCTTTTGAATGATACATCAAAGACAGATTTCAGATAAATTTGCAAATATATAAATTTCAACATCGTGTTACAAGCAGAAGACGTTAAATATGCTTGTTATATGTTGTATCACGTTAAGGTAAGAAGCTATAAGCCCGGCTCTAATCATCGACATTGAATTCAATACCTTGTTAAATACAGCATACTAATGGCCCTACAAAGATGACATCCACACAATGACTTAACTGTGCGTTGAAAAAAAATACTGTCCTTATCTCTGCTGGCTAACTAACGTTCAAAGTCGAGTCTCAATTTCTTCAGTCAGCATATAAAAAATAACATACTAATCCTGCTAGCTCTGTTTATATATCTTAAAAATTTTATACGTATTTTCTTACCTTATGATACTTTGGAAGAATATACGATTCTGGAGAACTAATTCTTCACAGATTGAATCAAAGTAGCATTAGGGTGGGGAGGTTCTGGAGGTGGTGTTAAAATGTAAAACTCAATCACCATCTTGCATTACGTGGCATTCCGATCAAAACGATAGCCTGTTCTAAAAAATAATACGGCAATGTATACATATTGCGATGGAAACGAACGTAACGGTTGTACGTCTCACTTATTTATTGTTGTACTGTTAAGGAATGTGACAAAGAGGAATGACGTTTTGAAATTGTAAGTTAATGATATCGACTTTTTTTTTACTTATTATATCGGTAAGATGTGAGAACCCATTATTTTATAATATGCGTGAATTGACACTTTTTTTAATTATATTTCTTAACAAATTTTCTTTTAAATTAACGTACCTACGATGCGTGAAATTTGGGCCATTCAATACTTATTCATATTATATTCGAGACCCAATATCTGAATCTCACAGTACCACTGTGAAATAATTGACAGAAAAGTTCTAATTTTTCACGAAGGTTTCTGCTATCTCCGACCTCACTATTACAATAGAGTTACATTGTATGTTTACAATTCTTTTAAATTTCGGATATACGCTATAAAATGGGCATCATTTATTACGGTATTTCATGTTTATTTAAAGGAACTACGAATATTCCACTCTTCACGGCAGACAAACTGCTCAAAAACCACTTTCGAGCAGTTATTTTACAAACTATGAACGAAATTATTAAAACTTAATCGCTATGACGGAACGCCTCTATTTGTTTAATTCACATCGCAAGTATTTTTACTGCGGATATAAGTAAATCTTATTCCTTCTATCGGATTTGGTAATCTTAAGAAAGCGATTACTTCGTATGACCTTGTAAATTTTGTTTATTATGAAGGAGAAGGCAAACGGACAAACGGCTTACTTGACGGTAAGCGGCTGCCCATGGTCATATGCAACATCGAAGGACTTGCAAATGCGTTGCCAGCCTTTAAGGTGGGAATTTTCGGAAGGGAAAGTGTGGAGGAGGTAAGGAAGGCCACCTCACTCACCGGACGAAACGAGGAAAGGTCAAACACTTCCACACACCACTCAAGTCGGTTTTCTGAGATCGTGGTATTAATCCGGTTCGAGGCTACCCATCCAGTATTGATGTAAAACCTACATTCAATCGAATCATTAGGCTAAATATTTCGTTGCGTGATATCTCGATGTTCCCTTATAACTCAACCCTAATAAAGCGAAGACTTAATCAAAAACAAATTGAAACACTTCACATGGTACATTCGTTGTGCGAAGTCGCCGTATAAATATACTTATTTAATAAAAAAAGTACTCTTTCAGGTGAGCAGTGATTTTTAAAACAGAAATTGACATTGAATTTTTTTATGACTACAATCAATAAGCTCCCGCTGCCAGACCATGGACTATGTAGTGTTCGAAACTTTGGGAATTAAAAATCGAATAAAATGCGATAGAATCCGTAAATTAGTTCATAAAAAAGGAATACGATTAAAAATCTAGATGCTCTGTAGAAGTCTTGGAGCAGTCCAAATGTTAAAATTCTTATAACAGGAATTGCATTGCATGATGATAACTTCACGAAAAATTTTGAGACCTGTGAGTTTAGCTCATTTAAATCTTTGTACAAACCATTTTATCGCTAATAAGATAGGAATCAGTCACGTAGACACTAACTATCCTACTCGTTAAGAACTTAATTTGACAAATACCGTCTTTATGGCCGAAGTAAACTCGGTTAAGAAATAATTAAATACGTGGGAATTAAGTCAGTAGTCGAGATATTATTTTATGACACGCGGAGAGCGACCATTACTTTTTAAACGTTTATACCTAATAAACTGTGACAATATGGTTAACACGTGATATTTACAAACGTTTTGACGATGTTTTATAATTTTTGATATTTTCATCATAAACTATATACGTACGTAACTTAAAAGTAAAACGCGGATTACTGTAGATTAGGTCTCGTCTGCGGCTTCATTCGCATGTATTTCGAGTTTTTTTTTTTCTTATAATTATTTTAATTTTTCCAATAAAGTGTAGTCTACATTGGCTTGGTGTAGTCTGTAGTAATCTCGCTGACAACAAAAAACTATATCAATGTACAAAACACGCAAATCCGTCCTATTGCTTTATTACGACCATAAAAAGGGCAAAACGGCAAACACTCTTTCAAATTTATACGATTAGTAAAGTTGCGATACGTTTTACGATGACATGAATGTCTTGGTGAATTTTAATATCGTTATCACTTACGTGTCACTACGCGATAATTGGGTTTTTACGTCCTAGTATGATACACGACGACTTACTTAGTTACAAATAAGGGACAGTGATTATGCATGAAAATTAAAGCTCCTTTGAAAAACTCAGAGTATGTAAATAAGTAACTTTTTAATTAAAAGTAACTTGGTTGATTCTAGGCAATATTGCTAGCGTATTTACTTATTTACTAGACATAGAGATATACCATCTCACATAGTTGTGTGAAAATCGCACCGCTGAACCATGCAGCTGTGAACTGCCGTAGTTCAAATACTGGATGACAATAATCAAGCTTGTCGTTTACTATTACCAAAAATATTAGGATTCGTTTCTTACAGAATAAGTGTGATATTAAACAAGTTATCGAATACGATGTCAAAAAAGTTAACCTAAATATTTTGGCGGGAAAGTACAAATTGCTCTTGCTCTGCATAAAATTCGAAAAAGACGGATTTTTTTATATATGTCGCTTACCAAAATTGGACGTTTACATCTTGTTATTTAATTATATTTTTCTATGACGTGAAGTAAATACGAAAATTAATACAAAATTCGCATTATTTATAATAAATTACACATAGACAATAAATATCACCGGATAACGTTAATTTAAATCAAAAACTTTATTCTCTAAAAACATAAGTAGTTATATATATATATTTTTTCAATTTATGTTTTAACACAACAGACGCAAAATTGTCTAGTGTAGAGGTTATGTACTTAACGCTCTAATCGCCTGTCATTGTTTGCATACAAATTTTTGATATTTTTAATCTTTGTAATAATACCTTACTATAGTAGATTCACTTAGGAAATTCGCTTTTACCAACTTTGTGTTGAAGGAGTGAAAATATATAAATTTACAGTCGGTATCGTGCAAAACGATACATAAAATTTGTCATGACGGTTAACAGTGACACGTTACACGCATAAGGTACGTTCCATTCACAACGATCGCGTTCATGATTACTGTTTATGGATGAAATAATATGAGTAAATACAAGTGCAATATAAATACAAGTTGGACGTTTCGAAATATTATCAACATTTCTGTGCTACGCTTTTTCTAAAGATGACGCACCGCAGATCACTGCGTCCAGAAATCACTTAATTAGGACTGTTGATAAAATATCGATATATCGAAATATCGATATTGCTCTTCAGGAATATCGATATTTATTACTGATATTTTTTTGAACGATATATCGATATTTCGATATTGAAATGCTGATATCGGTGGTCGATATTTTATTAAAACAAATTTTTATTTTTTATTTTTTTTCGTAAATTATTTAATCTACAAAATCATCGTAAACTTAAACTACTGTAATTCTTTTACACTATAAGAAAATAATTGTAGAACAAAAAATAAGAGGAAGTCGTTTACCTACAGTAAGCGCTTCTCTACGAG
>DWHO01001830.1:0-14445 GCA_018247575.1 Eurytides lysithous rurik | reverse complement strand
ATGTCCATGGGCGGCGGTAATCGCTTACCATCAGGTGAACCGCTTGCACGTTTGTCAGCCTACTACATAAAAAAAAAAAATGCGTTGCCGGCCTTTAATCCCAATGGCATTGCGTTGTTATGGGCAGACGTGTCTTTAACCACGAGGCACACATGGTCTTCTCGTCATTTTATCTCTTAAATATTTATAACAGCAAACAAAACCGCGCTGATACGATCACAATGTTTTCTACAATTTACTATTGTCGCTGTAAATCGTCGTATGTTGCACTTGTATGAAAGAAAAGTAACTGTTACAAATTTCTCTTCTACAGCGTATTAACTTTTCAAATTACATAAGGAGTCAAGTTTGTCCATAACGTCGTATGTAAAAAAATCGTTACCATAAAAATAGTTCGATATTTGTGCCTAAAGAAATGGAATTAAAAATCGTATCGTATATATATTTGTATTATCAGCAACGATCATTAAAATCGAATCCTTTATAAATGTGTACCTTTCATTGCGAGATATAAGGTATTTGCGTATTTGCGTATTTTGTATTTTAATAAATTATATAGACGACGTCAACAGACATTCTATAGGTTGTTAGTATTCGATATTCAGAAATCTTTTATGGAAAATCATTTATTAACATATAATCTAATAGTAGCAGCAGCTAGCATTCAAATCGAATCCGCAAATATTTGCACTTTTTTGACATGCACATTCTCGTTTTTATTTACAATATTTATGCGAATACTGTGACTACTACTGTGGGTGGTACGTTAGAGAAAAAAACCCCAACGTGAACTGTAATAAATTTGATGATCGTTTGGCGCAGGTGTTAAGCTATTGGCTTGAGCGTCGTAGGTCGTGGGTTCGATTCCCACCCGGGGCAAATATTGGTACGAACTACAAATATTTGTTTCGGATTTGGACGTTTGTCCGCGGCAGATTTATGTATGTAAAACGCCCTTGTTACATAAGACATATTTGTCTTACAATAGGGGCAGTGTAAAAAAAAAGAAAAGACGCAAAAGATGTATAAACTAATGTTTATACATCTTTTGCGTCTTTTCTTAAAAAAAAAGATACTGTGTTGTTAAGGGCTGTCACGTTGCTTCGTTTTTAGTAACACGCCTGTTGTCTTGTCATTTTGTTGCCAATGTAATAAACAAAAATATTTTTTTTTAAAAACTAACATTTCACGAAAAAATTTCAACAAAAATTTTCCTTAAATCCAACCAAGACCGAAGTCTCACAGGCATTAACACAACGAAGAAAAAGATCATTAAAGCTCGAAGCAATGTTAACACACGAAAAAGATATAATTGACGCTCGTAACGCGTATACAAAAATACGATTCGAAAACTCGAGGCTCGATGTCATCGAGGATTCGTTCGCTCCAGTTCAGTGGGCATTCATCGAAATGCGTTTTTAATATACATATATCAAACTGGATCCAGTCCCGGTGCGTATTCACAAACACAGCCAAACAAACCGCGCGTCCGACGCGCCGCCGTTCTTATTTATAAAGCTGTCAATTTCCCAGTCGTTTCGGGTTAAAGTGGAGAGAAGCGCAGATGCCCTTACGGCCGTAACCGTGGAAAAAAAAACCTCTTTAGGAGCGCCGCGCGAGAAAGGCTCCGAGCGCATTAAATTATTATGATTTATGTGTTTTAGTGAGGCCGGCCGGCTCGCCTCCTTAATTATATATGAAGGTTTAACGAACAAAGCCCCGTGCTTGGCATCTGTGAAGACGTCCCCGTCAAATGGCATTATGGGCCCTCGCCTCGAGTTGTTACCGGCGGTGTTCATGGCCGCCGTTATTTATAGGCGGATGTCTGTCGAACGGGATTGAGCAGCTCTCCGGTGCCAATACTGCCTTATCTCCAAATCGAATTTCTTCAAATCGATCCTTCCTTATAAAATATGTTGCCAGCGGTGCTTCCTGACTGATAGGAGTTAGTGTCCTACAAGAAGAGCCTATATACTGTAACTTAGAGATCACCAACGCATTTTTGTCTTTGATGTTACGAATGTTCATGCGCAGAGGTAATTGCATACCATCAGGTGGGCAGCTTGCTCGTTGGTTTCCTCCTCCATAAACAAAATGAAAGTATGTGACGATATGAGCTACTAGTGCACGCTTTGGCACGCTTCTTCTTCTCGGTGGTACGTTCATCAACCCGAGATATGTTGTGTACTTCCTATATTCACTAATTAGGTTATAAAGTATCATTTAGAAATATGAAAACCGAATCTAAATATCTCTAACAATACCTCAATTGTTTTAAAGAACTCATTGCTCGTCCCTGTTTTGACGTTCAAGCTTCAAGAAAAATGGAATTTCTGTCGAACACACAATATTTACAGTACGACGAAGAATCATCAAAATCGATTGAACTGGTCGAGATATGAGATGCATAATATTGCAAAAAAATTGTTTGCATCTGAAAGAAGAAAGCAAGTAGAGGGTGATCGCTTAGTTACTAATTAATAAAAAGACATGGACGCAGAGGAAATTAGAACTCCTCCCTCCTGCGTCATGTTACTAACACTAACTGATGGTCTCCCTTGATAGATAGAAGGTTTCATTTGCACGATTTATCTCCATCTGATCATATCCTTGGAGGAAGCATCAAACAGTCTGACCATCTTCTTTTGTTTCCCAAATCGATTTGCCGCCGTACTGAAATTAGACTCAGATCTATAGAAAACAGCTTATTATGATATTTGAGACTTTTTGGTAGATCAAAATGTGTGGAATGAATTTAACTGACTAGCATATGGGAGGGAAGTTATTATATTTCTAAATATAACTGCAAAAGAGCAGTTTTGACTCTCCCGTCGGATCTTCATGGTAGGATGGTCCTCGCGAACTTATTACCGTGGTAAAAGTCGGTTTAAAATATGTGTAAATCCTTTACTTACCCTTGTTTGAAAAGTTGTGTAAATCACTATTTGAATAACTGATTCGGCATATAAGTGTATATCGCCGAATTAGAGTCAGGTCTACTGGTCGTCAATGTTAAATTGTTAAGAATAAATCAAATATAACTGAAACCAATTCAATTAGATTGAATTTATCTTTTGTAACTGAAATGCAACATTACTTTTGAGTCAGTCTTTCTTATTCAAGTCAAAATTGCTAAAATTTCAAGTTGGTTATCTTGCTGTAGTCACGATATATAAAGCCTCAATTGCCGAAGCGAATAACACGAAAATTTCCAAAAGAATATTTCTATTTTACATCATTTCTATGTTAGTTAATGATGTTTATTTAAAATTGTTATCAAAAAATATTTATCTTGTTTACCTGTCAAAAATATATGAAAATTTCGATTTTAAATATAACACAATAAAAATCGAAATTTCCGAATCGAATGGGCTTAATTTTGGTAACATAATCTTATCTTGAAAATTACATGTTCTATATAGGTGAGATTCAGATCAAAACCAGTTTTTATAGGTCTTTAAGTGTACTTTATGTTAGAGAAATGCTATGATTGTTAAGTAATATTTTCTTCACAAAAAATTATATTGGCGTGGGGTGTATACGTTTCGTTTCCAGATACATGTATTAATAACAAATTAAAATTTGTAATAGAATTGCGGTAGAAAAAAAAAATGTCTTTAAATCTTTGTAAATCAAATTAATTTACAAACATCTTATGACCTTTATGCATATTCTTAGTTTATTTTTTAATCCACAAATCATATCTAAGTAATTAGATTGTTATGGTCATTTATGTATGTGGCATATGGGACTCTTGCTAAAGCAATACTACAGATGTTACATTTCATAATAGATTTCGGAATTTTTTTTAATAAACGCTTGATGTAAATTGGTATAGGCAGCGACCATTTTTGGACGATCTTGGTCTTTCATCTTAGTTTATTGTTTATTGACAATTATATATGCTATTAGCGATTGCCTGGTGGTCGAGATCGACCTAAAAAGAGGTTTGCTTCATTTTCCTCTATTTTTGAATAATACAGATTCGACCGTGACATTTATGATTTGACAAAACTCTGATTGATTTGATTGTATTTGACAATAATAGTATAAATAAAAACAATGAACGTGTGCACTAGTTTAAATCAAAGTCTTTACCATTCCGCAAATATCTTTGATATAAACTATTACTGGCCCGTAGGTGTTGTGGAATTAATGATTCAGAAGGAGACCGTAGAAGGAAATAGAAAGGGTTGATCCCATTCGAAGGGGAAGGCATCGGGGTGGTGGCATCAGGCGTACCACCTCGACAGTTTAATAAGTGCCCTTATATCAAAAGGTACATTCAGTCCTAGGTGGTCAGCAAGGGCACTCCATCATCCACTGGTGGACCAGGCAAGAGCGGCAACATGTTGTGGTTTTGTGTTGCCTTGCAAGGGCGTGTAGTGCAAAGGGGTGCGTTCCGTAGGAGATCCCGGAGCCCCTCTCAAAGCACTGAGGATGGCCGCCGAGGGGGTTTTAGTGGGTAGAAATCACACATAATCCTGTCTTCTCCCCGGAAGGCAGGATATCTTTTGAAGTCCCCCCATAACAAAAAAAAAGTGTTGTGGTTAGTGCTCCTGACTGCAAAAGAAAATTCCCATGGGTATTCTGTGTATATTTAGTATATATAAGTATGTATATCAGTTGTCTGGTTACCATAGTACAGGCTCTGTCTACTTTAGGGATCAGATGGCAATGTGTGAGATGTCCAATGATATTATTCATCTGTTAAATTTCATCCTCCGCCGTGCTCGCTGTATAAAAGATACAAAATTTTATATTGACATATCAATATATAGACAAGCAGTCTATATGAAGTATCATCCTTATTCATTTCTAAATCCTATATCCTCTTGTATTTTCTTTAGATTTTTTCCTCCTTTTCATAATTCTAAATACTTCAGTGGTCTTTTAAAATTTCACCATATTCGGTGAACCGAAGTGCGCTTGTCCATTGAAAAGAACCGATCATCAGCCGTGATAAATTACGCTTACATATTTCTCTCACAAAAATTCATTTGGCCGCGTGTGTTAAATCGCAATGATATCCGTTGCGAACTTACGTAAAATCGGTTACATATTTAATTTGGGCACGTTTCGTTCCCAAAGCGTCGGTCGTGTTCGCTTAATGAAATAAAAAAAAAACAAAACTCTTTCCGAATGGATACCACTCATACACCATGCGGAGTATTAACATCGACTTATTTTATGTAAATGCATGCACTACATGTAAAATGTGATAATAATAACCTTCTTACCTGTCAATCCGATTCGCCACGCAACAATCACGTGGAAACCTCAAATAGAGTCCACGATTCACGGCTGCCTATTTATACAATTGAAAATGCACTTTAAATTGAACCATTTTAAAATACAAATTACTCTGCGGCATTCATTGTCGCTCTCACGCCGATTTGAGTCCTCGACCACTCCTTTTTAAGGTGACATATCGCTTGTGCTCCCCCGCGCGCCGATAGGAATCTCTCCGAGCGAGCCGGTGACCGCGCGTTATAATGGCGTTGTCGGCAAAGAAGTCATTATTCATTTTTTTAATACAGTGTTTTGTTGAAACGACATTTTCACTAGCGTAATCACGATTTGTACAGGCAATATATCAAAGTAATAAAAGCGGAGTTATCGCCGCGGCCCGGTAACGGCTCTGGTGATTTTCAATTTGATGTCTTCATTCGGTCGCGTTGTTTTAGTCTGGCGGACCATCGGACGGACGGATCGACTCGACGGTCATTAAGGGATGGCGAAAAGTGGCGGCACTTTTATCCCGTTGGAATTGTTTCGCGTTTTGTTGTTGTTGATATAAAATAACAGTGTCCGCTTGTCCGTGTCTTTTACGTACGAAATTAGTAACTTACGTTATAAGTGTCATAAAAGGCAAAGTTTTCAAGTCCCTTGGTATTGAGGATGTCCACTGCCCGTGGTAAACGTTTGATAGTTTTTGTGAAATTATTCGTCACTGATTATTCGTGAATATTTCCAGGACGTTTT
The DNA here is from genome assembly GCA_018247575.1 of Eurytides lysithous rurik. NCBI lineage: Eukaryota > Metazoa > Arthropoda > Insecta > Lepidoptera > Papilionidae > Eurytides > Eurytides lysithous. The sequence goes on along the minus strand of DWHO01001830.1, from coordinate 8,460 downwards.
GATAGTTTACCTTTGCTACTTTAAGAGAAAAAAGATAAGTCTTGTAACTGTACAAGTATATTAATTTTTAAAAGTCAATTGGAGAAAGATCTGCTATACTATCTTCGTACATGCCTATAAATTTAAGAGTGTAATATCTTATAATAATTTAATCTTATATATCATCTTTTTTATGAAGTAGGCAGACAAATGAGCAAGCGGCTTATCTGATGGTAAGCGATCACCATTGCCCATGGACATTTGCAACATTACAGAACGTGACAATACGTTACTTTGGGGGCAATTTTTTAAAGAGTAAGGGAGGAGGATGGATGAACAGGAGGAGGAAAGGAGGAGGAGAAATGAGAGGAAGGATGGATGAACAGGAGGAGGAAAGGAGACGAGGGGCTGGAGAGGGTAGGGTGAGAGGGGATGGAGGCAGGAGAGTGAGAGAAGGAGGAAGGAGATGGGCCATCGACCACCTTACTCAACGGACGAAACGCGGAAACAAAATACTTCCACTTCACGCCGATTTTCTGTGAGGCCGTGGTACTTAACCAGTTCGAGCCAGCCCATTCAGCATTAATATATCACCACACCAAGAAATGATCATTCCTTTGGTTATGTAATATATGATAAATTAATTTATTAACCTATGATTACAATCAACTTCATAGTAACATCTATCTGGTCCTAAGTTGTGCATAAAACACATTTAATTTGACTGAAGATGCTTTTTTACGGATTTTACTATTCGTGTCTACAGGTTTATAATAAACGTGAATACTTGAATTTTACACACTATTCCAAAATGTTCATTGTTATAAAACAAAAATTATTAGCAAAATTAGTTTATTCTTATATAGTGACGTATTTTTCACAAAAGGAATATATTTATTTGTTTACTATTTTTATTTGGGTTTATTTACATCGTTATTGCCCCTTAATTTGTCACCGATAACTGAGAGTTATTTTTATTACTTCAAAAGGAAAATGGGCGCGTATATATCACTAAGGTGAACAGTGTATTAAATAAAAGGGCCACTTACGACGCTGCTTCTTCGACTTTCTCATTCCATAAACAAAAATAGAACGGCTTTTGCTTCACCATACAATGTATCCAGACCGCAGCAAATAATAGTTTCCGACTGTATATGTGAGTTATGACGACATACTTTACATACCCAATGTTTCTTTTACAGTTAGCTGAATGAGAAAATATTCAAATGTCAACTTTAATCAGTTACTATAAGACGTCAGGTGTATAGGTTCGGGCGCAGTTCGAACTGGTGGAGATGGTAAAACGGCTGAAACGATGTTGGCGATGTCTCAATCAATGGCGGAGCTTGTGGGAGTGGGATTTGGCGGGAAACAATTTGCGACACAATGTAAAACGCATGCCTGTACGCGCGAAATTCGTTAACTTGTCTTGCTATGTTTGTTGTTAGTATTAAGCATAGTTGTGTTAGGTCAAGTTACTATAAAGATTATTGTGCTGTTGATTCTCTGTGAAATACTAGGAGCGTCCATAATATTTTTTTAGCTGTTAAAGTAATTGCGCTATTGTCTACGATCGCTTGTGAAGTCTGTGATTAATTTTTGTAGTAGTTTTTGACGCTGCTTTTTTTCTAGAACTCTCTTTTAGTTTCTTAATAATATGGCGAATCGGAATTAAAAGTAAAAATCTGTGCCTTCTGAATACTATAACTATTCGAAAATTCATATTGATTTCCCGTTCCGTTGCTGAGAGATTGAAGAAACATTATTTTTGATTTATATTTATAAGGATAACGATCAAATGATATTATGAGAACTCTTTACTGTGGCTAGGAAAGACTAAACGGTAAAAAATATATCACAGGCTTATTATTTTAAAATATTGCAATAAACGTGAACACCGTTCATAAATGATTAATAATATTGATCACAAATTTTAATTCGTTTTTTATTAACATGGACTTATAATAAACATGGATTGTGTGTATCGAAGGATCCGTTCCTTATCGAAACTTCACTGAAATGTTCCTTAATGTATTAAATGGTGTATTTAGCGTACATATATTTAAAAAAAAAAACTCTAGATTATTGTTATTTTATTTGTTAAACAAGTTGTGAGGGAGTCATAACAATTATCCGGTTGTATTAACACGCACGTACCGCAATTGCTTAGGTGGATGGGCTAACGTTCTTTGCGATCTAGTGATTATAGTTAATGGAGACCGACGGTCGAGATGTCTTACTTAAAATAGGGTAGGCGCACGCTACATGGACTGTAATAATTGCCTTTTATTTAAAAGAATACGTTGAATATTCTAAAATACTATTAAATGAAAGAGTAATTTCGCTATTTAAGTTTTATTTATTTATTTATAAATATCTTTTTTTTATTGTAATGCCACTGTAATTATGCTTGAATAAACCTCCTCATCAAATCTCATCAAAATATATTTATTTAAAAATAGGCAAGCACTTTTGAATCGTCATTTTTACATCTGTTTATCATTGTGAGGCAGCCACCACTGGCCGAGAAGAGCCGGTGAGATTCTCAGCAATTGCTCTTTTAAATAGCTAAATAACATTTGTTAAGCCTTGATACGTTGTAGTAGCTATTCCACGTATCAGTCAATCAACTTAAATCAATCATTTCAATTTTATATCACATCACAAAGCGGAAACATTTTAGTTTACGCCTGTTTAAAAATTAAAATTAATTAAAAAAGCTCTAAATTAACAAAAATCTAAAATTCTACTTACAAATTAACAGCGAGCTGTGTACTCGCGTTTTCTGTTATAAATATAACAAGGGGTGTATTTTATATGTTACAATCAAAAAGAAATTATAATTCACTTCGTAAACTATTACATGACTAGATTAACGAAAAAAATTGGACTAAAACCAAAAGTGCGTTCCACCTTACCGGTTCAATCGTTGCAACATTACGCTGATTGACGTGGTGTTATTGTGAAAGAAAAAAAACAGTGTGTTCATTAGTGTCGTTTACCCCAAAATTCCTCGCGCAGCGGGGTGCGCGCGCGCCGCGGGGCGGCTCGTTATTAGCACCTCGCGGTTCAAAGCGAGCCGCCTCTCCTCCCCGCCCCCGCTCTACGCCCGCACGCCTAGCTAGGATAACCATAACAGACTCTAAAATCTGGATTCCATCAAATCAAAACATATTTATTCAAATTTATGAAATAAATGTATAGCTATGCTCTGATAAATACAAGTATAATAAGAAAATACAAATTTTTAAAACTAGTTAAAATGTGGGGCACTTGGATCTAGGGGTTTTAATAAGTTATTTTAATCAGGAGTACTTCTAAAACGAAAAATATATGATATAAAATACCAAAAAACATTATCAATTACATTGTAACTCTTATTTATATTTTGGTATTTTAATACCGTAACTTTAAGGTGATTTGAATTGTCCTGACATGTTCATACACATATTGACTCTACGCGTGAGCCTGAGCCCGCCACGCAATATGTCAGGCTGTCAGCTTGAATTAGATAAGTGAAATAGTTTTAATTACACGTTTTAAAGGATTATTCTGTAAGCCGGTTACAAAAATTCAAACCAAAAACAAACGCATACATTTAACAAAATATTTCATTCCATAATAACTGTAAACATAATAAAAAATTGAATTAGAAAATTAAAAATTAATGTTATATGATAAAAAAAAAATATATATATATATATATATATCATAATATTGTTGCCTAATTTGCTATTGCATGCAATAGCATTTAAGGTTTTATGTTACATCTCTAGGATGCTTTGATGTATAATAATAAATTATCGTAGAACTGTAAAAAGCAGCATTGCTGTATAAAAGAGTTCAACGCGTTTTAATACGTGCTACGCATATCTTGAAAAGAACGGCTTAATAATCTGCGAAATAATTAAACGTATTAAGAGGATAACATAAACAAGAGAGCCCGTTAGTTTCTCTTGGGAACGATATAGTTGATGTAAGTTTGAAATTTTAAACGAATTACGAACCATTTAAGAAACTTCTTCGTACAAATGTCCCTTCGGTTCAAGAATTTCGTTACCGCCACAACAATGCCGCAAGTTTTTTATCGTTCGGGATCTTATTCGGTTAATCTTAATTAGCATTCGAGAAGTGCCGGCTCATTGTTTCTGGCGCACACGCACGCCCCCTGGTGGCAGGGTGGGGCGGCGTCCAATCGCGCGCCGCTGGCACCACGAGACCTCAGTAAAACTCATGGGTGGGTTGGCAACGTGTGAATAGGCCGACTAGTGATATAGAGTATTTAAACTTTAAAATACGATTGCCGTATGTAAGATAACTATGATTTTTTTGAGGACATATTTGTTTAAGATATCACATAATATTTCGTTTAAAATTTTTGTATCTTGTCTACGTCTATTGTCTATTTGAGGTTTTTAGCATGTGCCATCTTCTTCCTATACGTTCTGCATCTGCTTCCTAACGTAAAGCAGAAAAGTTTACAATTGTGGTGAATACCAATGCGTTCTTTATAATAAATATTGAAATATCTGTCTATTAAACTAATTTCGTCAATGTAATTTACAGATAGCTTAGGTATGAAATTTGTAATCTATACTTACTCAACCAGTGAGTATGGCAATTTCTGGTTGAGATTTTTTCAAATTTCTTGTGTACAAAAGATTTTTAATTGATTAATCATTTCATTTCATCTTAATTTTTATTTCACTTGTGAGAATTTGTATTCAATTATAGCAAAATAAAGTTTTGAGAGTAGCCCAGGATAATTTTGACGTTAGGACTCAATTTGAATCTGACCATGCAGTCTGTGATGAATTTGAAACATCGGGAATTTGAAAATGCAAATGTCCATGGGTAGTGGTAATCACTCACCATTAGGCGGGCCGGCTTGTTCGTTTGTCAGCCAATTCCATAAAAAAAAATTGAACAAACACCATACAATGCGTCAATTAATTACGTTACGACGTTATATTTTCAGGACAGCATTGGTTAATAAAATTATATAAAACCTTAGTTTAACATTCCGGCCCCTTCTGAGGTAGCCTATAAAAGACAATTTAGCATTTTTAGTAGTGATACTTAGCATGTTTTTTGATTGCGATGATCGACTCGCTTGCCCATAACCACTAAATGTCACAACACAGAATGTACTTCGATGTACACTGCAATGCCCAGAAGATGAAGATATTATATCTCTATGCTTAACAATTACGCTGAAAATATTGTATTACAAACCGGAATGCAGCAATGCTAATACGTTACTGCTATAATGCTAACGCTAAAGAAATGCTAATGCATCTGGATGTGTATTTTCACTTTTCAAAACAGTTTGAAACTGTAGGTTTGCATTGACGAAAGATTTACAAAAAACATCTTCAAATCTCTATTTTGTAATAGTATATAGAGACGAGTTCGCACTATACTATACCATATCACACTGTAATCTGAAATTATACACTAATTGAATACGTTAGCGACAAGTAAAAGAACTAGAAAAGGAAATGAATACGATCAATGGGGTACTCTTTACGGACCATCGCTTCTCAACGGGACCCCGTGTGATTATTATTTAGCCGGTTAATAATGGAGCCATCTTTTCGCCCGTGACAGGTTCACACCTCGGGACAGCGAATTGACTCTCTTTATTATGCGGGCTCTTTTATTTTCGTGCATGCCTCACGAGGCCCCTTTGTGAGCGAGCCGCCCCGGCCGCCGCGAGGCCGACATGTTTAACACGACTCGACACGATGTTATGGGGCCTTAATAAATTCAGCCTGATCATAATTGCGATTGCGACTGCCCGAACTGTTTATTAGTAACGGACTGTATTCCACTCCGAATACTTACTAGAATATTATCTAAGTCTGAGAGTGTGTTTGTACGCTTATATTTCTTTTACTCATCAATGTGATAGATGACTTAACACATGACTGGCACGCGTCTACTTTTATCCCGTAAAAGTAAACAACTCAACAGCAACAATTACTCGAAATCATAATCCAAGTAAAGCCTAGCCATTTTATGCGCTTGAATGTTAACACGTAAGACGTTTTATTTTCTGTTTGCTTGAGATCGAATAGTGAAAGTGCCAGGTAAACTGTATGCATACATATCCACTACGCACTTTAGAGTGGCAGTACTACCATACAAACCCAAAAGCTTGGCTTGCTTTTTTTATAAATATTAATTAGCACATAATTCCCGCAACGCTCAAATTTATAAATTTTACTCCTTAGTAGGGCAAGCCGAACCGGGGGTTTGTATGGTGGTAGTACCGCCACTGGTACGTTATGTCGCATGTCTGAATGGTCATCTTACAATTTGCAACGCCTTGTACATAAATGAATATTTAAAAACTTTCTTGGTCATGTAACAACAGACAAAAACAATTGCTACTTGCTATGTTGACCGTTAGCCAAAAACAAATGTAGCGTCTTTTCGTATTATGAATTAGAAACAAATCGAATTTATATTAAATAACTTTTAAATCAATGTTATAAAAAAATATTATACATAAATATACTTTTAAAAAAGTTTTTAAGATGGTAACATTTCGTGTTTTAGAGGAGTGTTAAATGCACAAATTCGAGGATTCACGAGGACAAACGTCCAAATCCAGAACAATTATCTGTAGTTCGTACAAATATTTCTCCCGGGTGGGAATCGAACCCACGATCTGCCACGCCAAAGTATTGTATAAGTTCTACTATGTTTCAGTTTGGAGGGTAGTGTAGTTAGCCAATGTCAGTTTAGAGGGTAATGCTGTTAGTTAGTTGTACGGAGATAGACTATTGTCTATCTCTGTACAACTCTACACAACAAGAAATACCACATCTCTACGTGACGAGCGGAGCGCAGATTCATGCAGTTTTGAACTCATACATTTCTTAATTCCGCGTTGCGTCATGTTGTCGCTTACCATTAGGCGCACGACTTGCTTATCTCGCCACTCTAATTCGAAATAAAATAAAAATTCTTATGCTGTTTTTATGGGAATCTTTATACTATCTTTCCAAACCAGAAATGATTTTATTCACACTCATAATTAGACTGTTTAATCCGGCACGTGTCTCACGATTTACTGAAACGATAATAGTTAATTCCGTGAGCGAGTGTAGTTGCACATGGACGACCCGAGCTGACGGAGTAAACGAGAACTAATTAGCAATAAATTAAACATTCAATTACAGACGCTAATTAAGTCGTCGGCCGGGCGTAGGTAAGAGCTAATTTAATTACAAAATCCGTCTACTTGCGGCGGAGCGGCGCCGGCGTTTTGTTGACGGCAAAGTTACCATCGTAAACTGGATCTTGGCAACATTGTAATTAATATGATTGTTTTATTAAGTGATAACTTTTTAATTTCAACTTCAATAACTTTATAACATTACGGGATTTGTAAGTTTTAAACTAGAGGTGAAAATGTAAAAAAGTTTTGCGAAGTAATTGATTTTAATTTATACAACGTAAAGATATGGTTTTTATCTTCTATAAAATCGCGATGGCGAACTGATTAAATTTGTTTTGAAAGTTTTATATTGTTGTCAAATATTTTTGTGCATTTTGTGTATTTATTTGAATAACTAAATGTTAAGGTTTCCAATGGAGGCGGGTGTAAATATTTTAGGGATTACAAAAAAAAAAAAAAAAATTTAAGTCTCTCTGTTAAAAGGGCAAGCTGACGTTTACAAATATAATTTAATTATAACAGTCAAAAGGTATTCTAAAGTGTTAATTGCATCGTATATGCTTGTATTATAAACGTATCTTATTTTTTTTAAATTGACCATTTTTTGTCGTCTATGTGAAAACTTTATAAAGTGTCATATATTATAGACTCAGCTTGTTTTCACGATGCTATATTTCGTAGTTTCTGACTAATACTATATTGACTTGAGAAAGAATTACTTATCCAGAAATTAACACACAGGCTATGGATTTAAGTGTTCTATAAATAAAATTACGTACCACTTAGTTAAATTTCAAAATTAAAAATTTCTTGCAATGCCTTCTTTGAACCAAAAAAGAAAAAGCAAATAAATTAAAAATAAACTTCTATATTCATCCAATTACGAAATATATAACGATTTATATGACTAAACTATATGAACTATTGCCTGATCAAGCGGTGTAATGAGACCTTTGATTTGACCGCAAACGATTGTACCATCGAGCACGATACCATCGAAGTTTTGCTCCTGCTATTTTCCGTTTTGCGCTTGCCCTTTACAAGTTAGATCTTGATCTTTTTGACAGATTTATTTTTTTCTGATCGGCATAACTTTGCAATGACCAAGATATATATTATTTTCTTAATTTAATGATTTTAAAAATTGTAAAAATAATAAAAAAATACATATAACACAAAAGTCCCCAAAGATTCAAGCGTTATCCGAAAATTTTAAGACTTTGCACTACTTACTTCAAAGTAAAATTTAAATAGGAACACTTAAAATACTAGACGCTTGTACAATGTTACAT
>DWHO01001829.1:0-14450 GCA_018247575.1 Eurytides lysithous rurik | reverse complement strand
CTTTAGCAATGTCGTAGCTACTAATACGTCAATCTTGCTCCACTTTCTCAAAGATGGCACCTATTTTATCGGCGGGTACTAGTTTTTTTTATTATTTATTGCATCTTCAGAATTACGCATTTAATGGTATTTGCAAACTCATTGGCTGCACAAATCAAACCTCATTGGCTGTACATTCAGTACAGCCAATGAGGTTTGATTACTATTAATACATTCAACATACGAAAATACTTTTACCCCGACCTATTATGATTTATTGTATTGACATGAATACTAAACGTTCTTTCAATGAAATATGACGGATAAAATGATAACTCATGTACGGATTTTATTGCGTAGAATTTGAGTCGGTCCCTTGAGCATGGACTCTATTAAGGGTTCGAAACGTTGGGAAACACAAATTAACACAAAACTAATTCTACAAATTTAACGCGATAGATCTGTAAATAATTTTTATATCATCATCACCATCATGCATAGTTTGTTGTAGAATAGATTGTATAAAATACTAAGTAATTTGAAACTTATACAAACAATGGATTAAAGTTGTGTGTTGATACTAAAATTACATGTAATATACTCCACGAGCAAAAGTTAACGGTCAGAACCTTTTAACCGCATTACTTCCTTCACACTTACCTTTGGGGATTTTGTTTAAAAATATTGGCGCATTGTGCTTGCAAGTTTAGTTAAAATGTTTTGTGAATTCGTGTTATTTTATCTTTATTCGTTTTACTTTTGCAGTTCCCTGTACATGGATATTACTGTACTTCTCTGAGGAGGTAAACAGTTATTTCAGGTGTTCGTATTTTTCTTTATTACTATTTAGTTAAGACGTTGCTGATACGGATCTCAAGTTTATTTAATACCAAATTGATCTATAAAGATGTAGCTAGTAGATATTCGTCTCTGTCATACGTCATAAAATGTGTTCTACTTCATTTTTGCACTATTCTTTTGAAAAGATTTGCGTATTAATGGCTTAAAAGTCAATCCTGTTTTATTACTCTTTTCATCAATCAAACACTTTAGCACATGTACCAACATGTGCTAAAGTGTTTGATTGATTGTTTTGTTGCACCAACATAATATTATACTTAGATTCACACTCACAACTGAATGTTTTTTATGGAATAGGAGGCAAACAAGCAAGTGGCTCACCTGATGGTAAGCTATCACCGTTACCCATGGACATTCACAACATCAAAGAAATTATACCTTATGACTTATGAGATCTGATGTTTATGCTTTCAGCCTATGAGGTTCTATAAAGATTCATCTGGTACCGCACCCGTGGGAATGCTCGTTCCCATGAGTTGTATAAAGTAATTGTTAATGCGTTGCTAGAGTTTAAGGGAATATGAAGGGGGAGGGGAGAGGGGGGAAATGAACCACCGGACCGGCCAACTAAGTGATAGCACGGAATTCTCCGATTATATAGATTTATATTAATAAATCTATATACATATATATCTATTTGACCCCGTTCTGCGCTATACTTATCAGCAGAGGGCTGAAATACTGGTTGTTACAGTAGTATGCATAAGTTGTCTGTTGTAGTGAAGTTTTTGAAAACACATCCGATGCACTTAACAGTAGTATGTAGTACACAATAAGCACATGTGATAGCAGTTCTCGATAGTCGATTATGCATTATTTATGGGCAAAACAAGCTTTGAGGCAAGTAACATTTTTTGGGAGAAAATCGGCTTAAAATTATTATAATTTTATGTAGGCAACATACCTCCTCGGCCTCCGTGGCCTAGTGGACCACTAAGTATAATAGAAACACTAAAATGCCATCAACGGAAGACTTAATGTAGAAAAAACTAATTTTAAAAGCGTTTTGTGCTTTTATATATGGATTATAATTCTAATATTCCGTTCTTTCTATTATCTTTTTGTAAAAAGTAGTTTATTACAAAATAAAAGTGGATATAAAGAGCAAGAATGATTTGATTTGCGGCCCAATCAAATTTAATTAAAACTTTTTCTTAAATTTTTGTTTAGGAATATATATTTGTTAACAAGATTTATATCACACTCATTATATACCACGATCACTCTATGTTGTCCGTTGCTTAACTAGCACAAAAATTATGTTGATGCGTTGCTTTATTGTTGACAATAAAATGTTCATTTCTAATACATGCAATAGTTAGGATAAAACATAATAATTTTATATTATGTTTAAAAGATAATAAATTTGATTTGATTTAATTTAATTTAAAATCGGTTTTGTTTTGGCCAAAGCGCTCGAGTAACTAACTATTTATCGTTTGCCTTTGGTGAAGTTGTCTGTTGGTAATTTTCAAGCCAATTTACAGGTCAATTTACGCGTAGTATGTTCCAGCGAAACGTTACTGAAGAGGGGGATGGGGCGTAAGTCGGCTCAGTCTAGGTAAAATAAATGTTTCTTCTTCTACAAGAGCAGAAATACGAATGAGTTTCTCTACTTTATTCAATTATTGCTTTACGAACGAATAAACTATTTGATTATAAGCGTGGAATATTTTTATAATTCGCGTTCTGCTGCTGCTTGATCTTATTTCATTTATCAAAACTCTATCAAATCTCTTAAGATTATACTTTTACTCATATATCATATCCGGCAAAGACCGAAGACAACCGGCGAGCTACCGTCGCGCTACTACCGCACGCAGGGAACAGTTCGGTTTGCGCAGCGGCCACTCCACCAGAGCGCAGCTGGCACGCATCTTGCGGCCGAGTATAACAAAGGACGCATCTGTCTGGGGGTCCTTCTCTAAATGGAGAAGGCTTTCGACAGAGTGTGGCACGTAGGCCTGCTGCATAAGCTGCTTAACAATACCACCATCCACCGTACGCTCGTGCGATGCGAGCGTACGGTACGGTACTCTGCAGGTAGTAGAGTAGGTCTTGGAGGCACTAAGCTTCGTTGTGCATGTCGACGGTGCCGAATTGGCTGCGCGATGTATAATAGCCGGAGTTCCCCAAGGTAGCTGTCTTTCGCCACACCTGTATGCGATGTACACAAACGACATCCTCACCTCGTAGCTCTACGCCCCTGACGGAGATGAAGACGTACTGCTGGCCCTGTATGTGGACGACAGTGCGTTCTTCACGTCTTAGCACAAGGCGGCGAATGCGGCGAGAAAGATACTGAGGCAACTGGACTTGCTGCCCGACTGGCTGCCATTCGTTGCGCCTGGTCCCCCAGGTCGACCACTGTGTCAGACAGCCAGGGTAGCTTGAGCGGTATTATACCCTATCCTGGCATCCAGGTTACCACTTAAGATCAAAGTGGGGGTCTTTAAGACCTACATCCGCTCACACTTGACCTATGCGGCTCCGGCGTGGTACGCACTGACTTCAGCTGCGCAAAGGCACAGGCTCCAGGTGCAGCAGAACCTCGCCCTTCGAGTGATTGTGAGAGCAGGGCGTCAGGAACGGTGTAATCGCCCGCGATCTTAGGGTCGAAACCATTCAAGAGTTTGAGGTCCAGTTGGCACGTCGTATGTTCGACTGCGCCGACAATGGACCATATCACCACCTCAGGAACATCGCACCCCTGCACACCCGTCCTCCTGAGGGACGCCTGCTCCCTCGTGAACTACTGCGTTTGGAAGAGGCATCTGGGGAGTCAGATCCGATCGCAATTCTGCCTATTTGAGGACGTGTCGTCTTGTATACACCTGCAATACTTCTATCGGTCAGAGCAGAGGTTTACCCGTAGTCCTAATCATGTGGCCTTAGTCACAAAGAGATTTTGCCCGAGTTATTTGGACCCACCCCGACGCTCATAGACCGGCCTCGAAGCCGCATTACATTAGTTAGGCGGACTCTGCAACAGAGTAACATTTACAAAATAAAATTAAACTATGAGAATATATTAAAATTAAGGCTTTTCCTAAGGTTTCATCTTTGTTTAAAGGAAGGAAAGAGAATCACAAAAGTTAATTTATTTTCTTTATGATATTTTTTTCGGATATTTAAATAAGGTTATAGACGCAAGTTTTTAGTCATCCATTGATTGAATAAAGGTAAGAAATTATTGGAAACCGCTTGTTCAGGAGGAGAAGTTTTGTTATTACTAACACAAAAGAACTTACGCTAATAAAATTCTATGGTTAAATAGAAACGTTTTTTATATTTTACCGTATCCGCTTAACATAAAAGAAATAGCAGCAAATCATTACCCTTCATATATCAAAACCTGACGAATTTAAACCCATGTCTGCCTAATAAATATAAATGAATTAAGGTTACAGCATAATAATATGAAATATTTCTTGTAAGGGATTTGCCTATCGGGTGAGGCAATTTTTGCTTTATAGCAAAAAAAATGGATTTTAATATCGTAGGCGTAAGGCGCATGTATTAATATTATAATAGCTAAAAATTGATGAATAGCAGAAGTAGTATTAGTAACTTGGTCAAGTCTATGACTATGTTTATTTATATGTTGTTAATGATTTTTCGCATTTTCTCTTTTTGCCTGAAATAAAGAATTACTATAATTTTAACGGTGATAATTAAGTGAATAGGAAAAGATTCTGCTATCTTGGGAGTTGCTCGCAGAAGTTCTACAGTGGTTGTGATTAAATCTTGTTAATGAGAAAGCTAGTGGTAATGTATAGAGGATTACTTTACCATTAGGTTTCAAGAACCTACTCAGAATGCCCCATCTAACCAACCTACGCGATGGATAGGTTGTGCTAAGCCGAAAGTCCCTCAGTGTTTCACCATAGGAAACTGGGACATGGTTATCAGAGCTCCTGGGCCATAACAACCTGGCAATGTGAGGAGAGAAGATGAATGGCCTTTTCCAATGACAAATACCAACAACAAGCTTAGTACATATCTTTAACACAACGAATAATGAACTTTACAACTGACTCTGTTTCGAGTTCTATGAGGAAAGCGAATAAATCTCTCCTCAACATTGGAAGTGAGCTTTGACTTTTCTATTGACTGAGAAGATAAGTTGTACTTCTTGTTAAGAAAACCCAAATAAAAATTCCGAGAGGGTAACGCAGGCTTGAATTTAACTTTACTGTCAAAAACTTTTCATTGATAGATTTTGTTATCTTCTTTGAAAAACTCATTAAAAATTGTAGGTATCTTGTACAATTGTAGATCGAAATTTATTTAATTTCATGAACGAAGTTTATTTAAAGTAATTCATTTACTTCAAAGTTTTGATTATTCCGATGATAATTTTGATGCGACCAAATTGGTAGATATTTCATAAGAGAGAATGTACCAAAGTTATTTTATACAAAAAAATCCGCGTTAAAAATCAGCTCAGACGACGTGTTCAAAATAAACTATTGAAGCGAAAACGATCGCTATTGATAAAACATCGTTCACTCGTGAAGCGAATACACAAATCAGAAGTACGTGTATGAATTTGATCGCATATTCCGGAATATTCGATAGAGTAAGGCTGTGTAAAGATTTCCAATTTCGTTTCGCTTGAGTAAATTTGTCTTGTTAAACGCTCAAAGTGCTCGTAAGTTTACCGGGTTTCTTTTTTCCCCTAATATTTTGCATGTTAAATTCGTACGTTGCTTTACAATTTTTGCACCTTTACGTCTAATATTTAATTGCATAGTGGCCAGAGATATTTTATTTACGGGATGTATTCCATACTTGGTTTTTTGAAAATGTTTTGATTACAAAAAAGCTAAATTTGTTAACTTTTAACTATAAGCTATAAGTCTTACACATAACCAATTTACTTAATATCGTCTACAATAATGAGTTTTTTAATTCCTTGATATTTAATAAATAATTCAAATATCAGTAATAGATAGACACTTGATGAAGAAATTACCTCATATGCGAATTCTCTATATTTATTATAACATAAAGTACCGATAGAGACTACGAGTTTAACGTACGTACATTAGTCTATAGGTAGTATAGTCACAAAATACATTACTTTTTTACGGGTTGATCGTCGACACTTTGCCACCATCATAAATAAATTTATATAAGACATTGAATAACTACCATGACAACATATTATTCATATTCAATTACTCTTGAAATATATAACTAACCTAATTGCCTTTACTAAGCGACTTCTAAATACGAAGATAATTAACATTATTTTGTCCAGCTTCTCACTGTCTTATGACTTCAATATTAAAATGAAGACCCTTCAATTCTTTCGCATTTTGTATTAATAAAGTAAAATATATCTCTAACCTTATTATTATTTTATTGATAGCTTAAATATTTGGTCAAATGCTAATGATTTTTTTTGCTATTTAATTTTTAACTGCATTGTTATCGAAAAATATTTAATAATAAATATTATTCATTAAGAATTTTAACAATTCACTTACAAATATAAAATATTTACATAAAAAACTTATATTAACAAACTACTTAGAAGATAAGACTCTTTTATACTTTTAATTTCGAGTTTCGTACATTAGTTTATGTGTATATAGTAAAATGTGTAGTACCTATTTGTTTTTGAAAATTTTTCACACAATATAATTCTCGTACTTTCCTGTGATCGCCATTTATGTTTATACATTGATGAGTGAGTGGTATTCGACACATGATAAACGCGAAGCTATAATTATCTACGGCTAATTGACAGATTGATTAATTAATCACAATGCTTCAGTGTGTTATGGAGCTGATTTTAATTAAAATAATTTAGAACATCGTGATATTGATTTAAATTGTGATAAGAAGATATAACTAGTGTAATAAATTACAATAAATTAGGGCAAACATTATATTACTTACTCTTAGAATTTTATAATTTTTGTTTATAGGGGTATTTTTAAGATACTTTTTAGATCTAGAATAAATTCCTTACAACTAAGTTAGGGTTCGAGCAAGTCGTACTTCTGCTAAATGGCACATTGTTGCGGGAAACAAAACAGAACAGTAGTAGTTAGAACCACACGAGGTACATCTCTGTAATTCTAGATGAATCATCATCATTGAAGCCAGAACACGGTGGTACTTATACTACTCGGACTCTACTTATACTCTTTAGTAGTAGCAGATTTATATTTTGTTTAACAACAGACTTTAATAAAAATTCTTTATTTAGTTCAAGTTTAAAAACTATGTAATTTAGCCGAAAAGTGTTTAATTTTGTTATAAAGTATATAAATAACTAAAAGTAACAATTTAAGCTTTTCTCGCCAGTATTAGCATATTAAACATTTTCTAAATAGAACTATCAAAGATCCTAAACAAACGTCCAGGCGTGCCGTATCAAATTTATTTCGGAAAATACGCCGAAGTTTTTAAATTACTTAACATTTTACATACAATAACGTTTAGTTTGTTACCTACAAGGCTTTTTAGAGTATTTTTTTTGTCAAAAAGTCGTAATAGTTATGTACGGCAATTTGTTAACTGATCAGGAAGATGGATGGTTTGTTATCTCATGCGAAAATCGAAGCTACAACAGCAAGTTCGAACCTATAACTGTAGCAGTAGTTAACAAAGTGAACACTTAAACCCTTGCATCATCTGTGTTGTCGATTTATAACAAATAACAACCTCCGAGCTAGATGAAGGGCGTCATACTATTTTTCACGACTAATTAATTGCTAATTAGTATTGCGGTATAGTAAGTACATTTTTTTTATGGATTAGGTTAACAGACGAGCAAGCGGCTTACCTGATGGTAAGTGATCAGCCTTTAAGGGGGGGGGGGAATTAAAAAAGGAGGGAGAAAGATTGAGGAGAAGGATGAAAGGGAAATAGAGTTAGTGGAAGTGATGGAGGGAGGAAGGAAGGGGAAGAAGAAAGGGGAGTGAGTAATAGGAGGGAGGAAGGAAAGGGAGAAAGAAGAGGGAAAAAGAAGAGGGAGGAAGGAGAGGTAGGGAGGGGGATGGGCCGCCGGCCACCTGACTCACCGGACGAAACGCGGAAGTAAAAACACTTCTACTTTACGCCGATTTTCTGTGAGGACGTGGTACTTATCCGGTTTAAGCCGGCCCATTCAGCAGCGGGAGCAGCTGCGAGGCTCTACCACCATAAAAATAGACATACACACATACTATATACATGAACAGTATAAAATTATAGTCTATGTTTTTTAAAAGTGTATCTTTCAAGATTGTCGGGAAGAAGTCTACGTAGTTAGTGTTATAAAATATAAAGATTGGGTACACAAAATAGAAATGAGATTAGATGTAATCATTTTAGCGTTAGATGCCTAATTTATAATTATTTCATATAATGTAAATTAAATTATAAGTATAAAATAAAAATTAAAGATTTATAAAAGTAAATCTGTATAATCAATTTATATTATCGTTCTCGTTGGTAAAAGTATCACTTTCTTTTTTGTACCCGTTTCTCGGTAAAATTAAACCCATGTCAGCTTAATGGATAGAAAAGAATTGACGTGACAGCGCAATAAATATTGAACGCTGCTTATAAGCACCCAAATCAACCCTTTCAGCCCAAACAACTTTCGCTTTTTATTGTGATAAAATTAATCATTAACCATAGGATTGGTTCGTGTTAATGTAATACGTATATGGATGAATTTTACATAGGTAATATATTATTTCTATAGCCTTTTTATTACTGGTTTAATTTTAAATTTAATAAGACAAAGTAATTTTATAAATAATTGACTAAAATTTGGAACTACAATTTTTTTGTTAAAGAAATAAAAACTGTACTCAATATTCATTTTCTATTTGATTTCATGTACTTCTTCTAGTACCACTTTGATTTCAAGGTACGATAACAATGATATTTCTATGGCACCAATTTTGCGATTTATCACCACACGATCGAAATTTGTTAACAAGCGACTTTTCCTTTTTGAAGTCAGATTACGAAAAAGGTAGGTGAATTTTGACTTTTATGAGAGATATATCACCATGTGATAATGTAATGTTTAGTGACTTCCTGCTTCTGTAAAACACAGTTTTCTATTGAAATTACGTGATAATAATATAGACGGAACACCGAGCACGTCTGCACGCGGTCATGGTCGGTGAGCGAGTGTTGCAGTCGGGTTGCGCATACACTAAAGATAATATGAATATACATATCACAAAAGTCAATCAAACAGTCCTTGCTTTATACCAGGCTCACGACTTGCTATCTCCTGAAAAATGAAAGATTTCATTTGTTCCGTTACAAATTGAGCTGAAACATAACTAAGGTTAGCCTCTGTTCAATCTTTAAAAAGTAATAACTTTTTTAATATTTCATTCACTGCTGTGTGGGGCTACGAGATTTTCATTACGTTTTATCGTCTTTCATTTTTAATTTACTCTTTCTCGCTCCGATATCGTCGGAGCCGGGGTTGTTTTAGATTTACTGCTAACTTTTTTTATTTATAAAAATGTCTTATGTTCTAGGAAATAATATCTTTCTTTCGTTGGTGTAGACACAAGAAGTTAGGTTCACAAAGAAAAACTAGATTTAGAAGTAATTAAGTGGGTACAATATATGGATATATATTGTTAGATTTATCGCAAGTTATTTTTAATTTTTGATTACAAAAAAATACGTATCTAGAAAAAGAATGTGATCACTTTTTTCATATTACAAAACAAACATTTCCCACGCTATGGCAAAAATAGAATTTCATTAAAAATATTACGCAGTTCATTAAATATACTTTACAAAATGAAACACATTTGATATTCAAAATATTTTCTATAGTCTTCGTAAGCCTTGGTTTTTATTATGTAATATAACTTTTTGCGTGTATTTGAAGCTGATATTTATGCATATCATATACCATAATTTGTGTCAGTGGTCGATGATAGAAGAAATATTTTAAATATACCAGACTATTTTCTACCATAGTTGCTGATCTGTCGTTTTCAGTATATATCTCAAAAAGTACTTAGGTTTTAAGTTACACAAAACAAATGTTTTGTCCATTGCATAAATATATTGTCCTGGGAGGGAACCGAACCCACGACCTTCGGCTTTACAGTCAGGAGCACTAACCACTAATACTAGGGTTAGTCAAATAATGGTATGGTAAATTAAATGGTAGGACAATCTGCCGAGCTCACCTAAATCTTTGTTCTAAATCGATATATTTTACTGAACGATTCTTAAAAAACTTTGCATATACACCATGTTCTTGTAAAATTACAACTTAATGATGGTATCCACTTGGTTTGATGATAGAGTTATTATACGGACAGTGCACCGCTATCTAACCTAACCTTTGTAAGAATGCCTTAAATGTGTTTATGGAAGTGTTTTTGTGCTATTTGGAATACGGACGTTATGGTTGTAAATTTAAGTATAAGCACATACAGCAATAATAAATACATTTAGTGTTAATGTGTTATAACGCATAGTTTGTAAGCGTATATTATAATACATATTATACATATATACGTACATATTATATAATTTTTGATATTAATGAACTGTCTTATTTATTAACAAAATAAAAATACATTATTACATCATATAGTATTATTTTATATTGCAAAAGTTCAACAATCCGTGTTTAACACATAATTTTATAAAATAAACACTGTTTTATATCCAATGGTACTCGACCTGTTAAAATACTCATTTTATTTAACTTTTCTCTTGTATTTGTTCGGCAAATCGACGCGGCCTAAGTAAATTTGGGCATTTGAGTTTGCGTTCATTATTTGCATAATGTTTGTTAGTTGCACGACTTTCTGAACTACACTGCCAAGTGGGAACTACCTACGTTCAGTTAGAAGCATTTCCACGGTAAATAATTCTAAAACATTGTTACTTTAAAGGTATTTCATTTCTTTTATAAATTTGCGCTTTAGACTTACTTATATTTCTATTATAATGTAGCTAACTTCGAACTTTGAAATTGAGATAAATAGGTCATAATGATTATTTGTTTTGACAAAAAACGCTGTTACCAGTTACCAATGACTAATGACCAATAACAGTAAACAATGATTAGCATTAGCATTAGATATTTAAAAATAAAAATACCAATGTCAAATTTTCATTACAATTACCACAGGATACATTTGTAATCTTACAGAATTGTTAATTTAGTAATTACTAGTAAGAAACCCTTTTTCGTACCTCCTCTTGTGGCCGTAGCTGCCATCAGAACTCTTGGCGTCAACATATCGAGTGACGTACAGTTTCGCGGTCGCTTGGTAAGCCAAGTTGGCTTTCAAAAAGCCCGGCGTTTTTAGCAGAGCCAGTTAGTATTTCCGGCCCACCCACCGTCTCCAACTTTAAAAGGCATAAGTGCGGCCGCGTCCATACACATACTCCATAGTACTTTTATCTCTAGTCCGGGACAATAAAATACCGTCAAGTGGAAGGAGCTGGCCCTCCTATTTGACTGCGTCTCGTGCGTGCTCAAATAGTCGAATAGTTGACTAGAATCTTTCCGAACGGCTTGATTCTTTAGTCTCACGCAGAGGCGTTACGACTCTGTATGTGTTTTATGAAATATACCGTGGGGAGTGCTCAGAGGAATTGTGCGAATCGCTGCTAAACTTAACACAACACAACGTGACAAACTGCCAGACATCTCCGCTCCCACCTTTATGACATTTTTTACCCCGCTAAAAAGTTAAACGTACTAGTGGAATCAGTTATTGTCAGCAGTATTTCCGGAAATACTGCTAATAATAACTTAATTAGACCTTAAGCCGTATAGGTACGGACCTATACGGCTTAAGATCTTTTAAGAAAAGAGCGTATTCCCTCTACTTTAAAGAGCGGCAACGCATTTGTAAATCCGTTAATGATGTGCATGATAGCCATGAACGTCATTGATAGCTCACTATTCGGAGCTGAGCCACTTGCTCGTTTGCTTCCTATTACAAAAAAAAAAAAATATTAAAAATTTTAGCTAAAGTAGTGAAGTGAGTCAGAATAAAACGATAATAACAACATTCAATATTAAACATAATCGTAATCAAATATTGGTTATGATTATGATTAATTCAGCAGTCTATGCATTAGATATTTTTTCAGCATTATTTATTCAGCAGACTTATTACTTTACTATGAATCGAGCTATAACGACTTGTAATTGAATTAGAATAAAAGTATTAACAAAATGCAATAAATTTGAAAAAAGTTTTTGATCCCTGGGTAGTGTAAATTATTTTTTCTGCTCAGTTTATCATAAAATGTACTTAGTCATATATTTTATTCATAAAAGTCGAAACATTAAACTCAACAATTGAAATGCCTATAATAATGCCCTTCCTTTCTCCAAGAAACATGCAAAGCTCTTGACTATTTTCCCATTGTGATGACAAGAATCTCCGTATCGTAAATCACACAACTCAGAATCAGCGTCTTTGTATAGCTTGATAAATATTTTATCCTCTTGCCACCAAAATCCTCCCTCTCTCATAAGAGCTCCCGTTAAGTTTCGTGATTTCCATCATAGTCGGACTACTTTGATTTCCTTTTAGAATGAATAGCAGTAGTAGTTAAAAATATTGTTTGATTAAATAGCAGCTTTTTTTCAATTTCTACTATTAGTTCGCTATATATTTAAATATTTTGTTCAAAAAATTTTTAATCGTTAATAAAATGTTTTCTGTTCATCCACTCAAGTTTAACATTTTTTTAAACTTTTAGGATGGCACTTGGTAAATAATTATAGTTTTATATGGGAAGAAAAAAAGCAGCGGGTTCATATGGTCTATATGGCCTTATGGTAAGCAACCATGACAACAGATTGCCACACAATGGTATAATTTGAGAGCTTAAAACTGCTTGTGTCTGCCCTGACCTAGTCCTCCAAAATGTGAGATGGGATATGCCTGGTAATTACCACGGCTAAATTTGATGGTATAATAATTTGAAATGCTGCGATACTATCTCATATGCAAAAGGTTTCACCACCATAAAGACAGACATATAAATAGGTAAAATAACCTTTCTCGCTTAGTTTATATAATAAAAATAATAAGTAAATATTGGTGCAATTCGCACTTCAACCTTAAAAAAATTGTAGTATAAATTATCAATTATAGGCCCTATATCCAATTCGTATTATCATGTATACATAAAAAAATATTATTTAAGGTCACTAGGTAAAACTAAGATAAAAAGTTTTTGTTCATTAACGTATTTTATATGCTGCTACTGTTTTCTCCTTTACCAAATGTTATTATAGCTATATAATACATTATAATCCTAATTCGCCTATTACTGGGACAACAAGGCAAGTCTGACCCACTATGTTGTAAATTTCTATTTAAACGTATTACGATTATTTTGTTTCTGCCGTTAACGCAATCTGGTTGGTTTATTGTTCTTTTACGCCGTTATCAAAGTTCAGATATAAATAATAATTGTAATTTTATTATTACATGATTGATATTTAATAAATAATTGAAACTGTACATTAGTATAATAAATTTATAATATGACGAATTATAATTGAAAATGTGACGTCTGTATAATTTCTTTTTAGGCGCTAAAATAATTAATAAGTACGAAGGACGTAACAAATGATTTAATAAAGTATTATATTTTGTAACACAATTTCCGAAATGATATATAATAGCACTTATTTGAAAGGCTATTGAAAGCATTTTGTGTCTGTCGGTGTCCATTATCCTGATTAATAAACGAAACAATAAATATTTGGATAAAGATCTTCAATAAATTTCATACATTTTTTTTAAGAAATTTATTTTGCGTTTTTTGAATTTTGAAGTTTTACTTTCGGTTACACTCTAACTAGTACTATTTCGTAAGCCTTTTGTATGATAATGATATTACAGCTGCAAATTGTATATTACTTTTGATTTATATTAGATCCTCTCTTTAAAGTAGTGAATATTGGATTCAAAACATGGTACGTTTGCTCGATAAAGATGTCATATTATTAATTCCGTCTAGCTGATATAATAGTTCCATACATCCGTTGAAATAAATTTCCCTTTGAGCACTTGTATTCATCTGTTTATATCACAGGCAGCAAGTTGAAGTAGCTTAGGATTCAACTTTCTAGAGACACGTCAAGTTCAGCAGTCTAACTTTAATTGAATTCCGAATGAGATTTCCGTTTATCTGTTAACGATGCTAATATATTGGGTTTTCATTTATAATTCATAAAATGCGTTATTTATGAGTTTCTTGTTATGCTCCGTTTTAATTTAAATATTTTATAAGCTATTAACATTTTAAAGTAAATAAACATTATTATTATTTCTTTTCATTCTTTTACTTCTCGTCTGGTTGGGTTTATAAATATACATATTGATATATGAAATAAATATTATAAAGTAAATAAGATACAAAAAGATATATAAATAATAAATACTAAAAAAATAATATAATTAATAAATAAATATTAAGATCCAACCAGACGGAAGCTCTCGGCAGGGGAGACCAGACGGCTGAGGGTTAGAGCGAAAGGGAGAGAACGATGCGGGTGGTATCGAGGAGCACCGCCTTCTGCATTTGAGCTCGGAGCTGTCCGTCACGGAGTCCCAGTCGCCTCAGATGTTCAG
>DWHO01001828.1:0-14455 GCA_018247575.1 Eurytides lysithous rurik | reverse complement strand
CATGTATATGTATATGTAATTGTACACATAAAAAGAGAGTTAATGTCTCGCTGAGTTTCTTTGGCCTGGTCTTCTCAAGACCCAGACATTTTTTTCCGAACAAGTAGTAGAATCAATAAACATCAAAAATTTATTATAAACCAATCCAATTTTAAATTAAGGATTTTGGCTTTGAATTCCCCTTAAAGTAGCTTCGAGGAGAATCGAGACCTTAAGCCGGTTATACATGACACAAAATAATGGATGCCATGTCGAAATACAAACTAGGAAAGCGGTTAGTGGTTGCTTTTATGTTGTAAGCACATACCAATAATAAGATTAAATAAAGGAAATTAACTTCTCGCAATTCTATCATTTTGATTCTACCAACAAACGTTATCATGATGTTGATCTTTCAATCATAAACTGTTATATTGAAAGATCAACATCATGATAACGCTATACAACATCATGTTAACATCATATAATATAAATATTTTAAATTAGAACTAATGGTTAGTTTTGTTCATGTGAAATCTCTCGAAAGAGTCAGGGTTATGATGTTTAGGTATAAAACTAAACTGAATCATCTGGAATATGATTTTCTTTCTTTTGTCAAATTGAATCTCTCAACATAAATCGAATAAAATCATAATATCAAAGCATACTACATGTAACATGTTAAGACGGCTCTTGTATCACGAAGCGGTATTTGCATAATTTGTGACACTCACCCTTAATTACAACTTCCCTCCGACATGCTCAGTTTAAACATTAATATGCTATTTCTATTTGCATTTAAAGGAAATATGTATGATTTAAAAGAAAATAAATGTGATCCTCGATAATCAATCAAATAAATTAATTAAAATATGTTATCACTTATCTATCTACACGTATACATAAATACTAATGTTTACCATATTCCTAAATAGCGATTATAGTGTATGAACGATTTTTATTTACATATATTAATAAATGTTAACTACCGCAAAACTAAATACTCCGCCCCTCGGCGAGACAACACTGATGCGTGAAACTACTTGAGTAGGTGGTTGTAGAGTTCTCATCTTAGAAGTACATTATTCAATGCCGAAGAAGTTGTTAGACCTCAATTAGAATGATGTCCCGAACATGAGTACCTTAGTGAAGACTATTCTGAATTATTGCTGAACAGAATAATACTTTTACAGCAGATTTATTTAATTATAGCTTACATTACTTCATTTCCCCTCTTTTTTTTTCAGATTTTTCATGAGATATCAAAGCAAACAAGCAAATGCTTCACGTAATATCACGTATATCACATATTTGAAATAAGTGACTTGAATCGCCGTAGACATCATCGTCATCCATGGAGTTACGGTCGACTTTCTTACTTCTTTTTGCTTACCTTTACCGAATAGTGAACGCCGTATAGTATACACGTTCTTTAGCTATAAAACAATTACTATAACAGTGTTAATATAATTTATGTAACACCTAAAACTTGTATGCTGTAAGGACACAGAAATCATTGAGAAATACAATAATTATATGTATTTACAGTGTTTAATAGTTCTAATTTTTCAAACCCACAACATGCTAAAATGTTTTTTTTTCTTGATTATTACTTTGGTTCATGCTGCAGGACTTTCCCTTTTAATAACAATCGAGATACAAAGTGAATAGTGCCACAGAAAAAAAACCGAATACAGTAATGAGAAAAGTTGAATCCGAGGTCTGGTCGTAACTGCTAACGCAAATAGTTTCTGTTGTTAAAGTTTATCGATTCAGATATTTGTTCTCTAATTTGTGACAACTTTATGAGAGCTGGCTTCAATAGCTCTTTGATAGGATTAGTGACGTGTGACTGTCTGATTCTTAGCCATACCCATAACTTTTATACATTTTAATTTATACACACAATTTATGTTGTGCCTTAAAATAGCGGGTTATTGAAGTGAGAATGTGAAATAAACAATACGAAATAGATTTAAATAATAAGAAATAAGATACGAAATAGATAAGAAAAGGTAACAAGAACTGTTTTATATAACTGAGAAAATGTTTGTTTGTTTTATAAAACCAAAATGAACTTAAAATAATAATTATCTTAGTTTCGTCTACATTATATATTATACCCTTTTATAGTGTTTTCTCTGTTATATGTTATAAATTTTTCATGAAAATTACAATAAACTTATTAAATTGGGTTAAATTAGGTTTTGAAGCTGTATGTGTTTCATTTCTGAAGAAATAATAAAGAACCTATTGTCAACATAATTTGAAATCGTACATCATTTAATCCTAAGTGCTAGATGAAAACATTTTTACTGAAGTAAATTATTTAATGGAAAAAGTTTTAATGAAGTTTGATGAACGGAACGCTTTTGCTGTATTGTATTTTTCTAAGACAATTTTCAAAGAATATGAACTTTGTTTCTACCAAATTTGTCATGGAGGACAGGATTATATGACTTTTTTTAAATTGTTATACATTTGAGGTCCTCGAATAGTATTTTTTATCATGATAAAGTATTTTTTACAGAAAATAGTGCGTGTTACTCTTCTTTTTTATAACAACAATTTAGGAGAATTGTCAGACATTAGTTAACCGAATACCCCTTATCTAAAGTAATAAATAAGCATTTTATAGCGATGTACTGTCACAGAAGACCAATGAAGACGTAAAATACACGCGGCCTCTTATGTGAGGAAACTAACTTGGGTTTGACTCTGGTAACACCCCCCAACATAAATTAGGAAAGAATGGCCTAAGTTTCGATGTTAATGCCAGATTGGGACGATTAAATGTCTTACAAAGAGAATTGCGACAGTAAACGAAGGATTTTTCCAATGGAAGATCATTCAAAATGTATCTATATCTAATACGTATAATCAGTGGCGGTACTACCATACAAGCCCCAAAAGCCTGGCTTGCCCTACTACGGAGTAAAATTTATAAATCTTAATTAGCACATAATTCCCGAAACGCTCAAATTTAAAAATAAATTATTGGGGAATTATGTGCTAATTAAGATTTATAAATTATACTCCTTGGTAGGGCAAGCCGGACTTTTACCGGGCGTATAATAACGTATCTATAACACGCCAGTTTCATATCTGTACGAATGTCGCAAAGTAATTGTTTAGTATCGCGATTAGATGGTTTTAAGAAACATTTACATAAATCCAAAACGATTTAAATAGTTGAGGTTTCATACCAGTTTGTGTAACTTTATATAGCTGTGCAAAAATTATCAAAGAATTTTGATTTTGAATAAGAAATCAAATTGCACTGATAAATATTGAATAGATCTAACACATAAGCTTGTTTCTTACCTTTGTTTTACGTCTTTCAGATTGTGTACCTGAAAAGAGAAGAACATTAATTATTTAGATAAAAATTTTGTAACAAATTTTATAGTAAATTTTATAACATACATGTTATATAAAATCTTCGTCATGTAATAAGGAAAAATTAAACTTGTTTTTGCGACGAGTACATAAATATGTAAATATAATAGAACCAATAACTAACTTAGGCGTAGGAAAATTCAACATTTTGTTTATCACACACATATTGTTTACTGATTCGATTAAATTTATTTCAAATTAGCATAAATTTGCTAATGTTTCGACACATTAATTACTTTACTGAATAAAATCGTATAGACTTATTATTTTTAAAACTTACGATATTTAGTGCTTCTTTTTCTATTATAATCCCGCATTAAAATAGAAAAATTAGCACTAAAATTGTTAAATAGTTTGTTTATTTTTAAATTAACTAATTAGTGAAGGCAACACTGATAATGTATTGAAAGGTGCGACAGTTAGTTGGGCACATACAAACAACCCTGCCGCGGTCGGTATTATTGGCTCTCCGCACACGTTAGGTCCAATGCTTATAAATACACGTATGTTCCGGCCAATCGATACCTTCTGGCTGGCATCGTGCCTCCATTATAACATCTACATTTTATGGAGGTTGGATTTGTACAGACATATGTGTCTATTAAGATGGAGGCTTTTGTTACACTTGCTTGTCAATTTAAATAAATGTTTTAGTTTAAGACAAAATTAATAGATGTTATAATGGCGACCAATACCGGCTTGTAATAATCTCATATGTTAGCTTCGTTAAGCTTGTGTGGTGATATTAATTATTTCATTTCATTGTTTTGAATAAGTATGCGATTATTCTTAATGGACTACTGATGCCCATGAACATTCAAAACATCTGTAGTAGCGAAGTGTTTTTTTGTTTTTCAATATTATTTCAATTATCATTATGTTTTTACTCGTCATTGGTGGTTATATTAGACAGAAAACACTACATTAGCCAACACAAATTGTTTTTACCTTATTAATTACTATATAATTTATAAACCATGTAACATTTACGTAGAAAGAGATCACAAAAATCTATTTTCCATCTGCGTTTCTTTAGCATTCGTACTTCTTTCTACCAAGTCCACAAAAACCCAACGCTTAGAGTACTATTACGATAGCTTTTTGTCCATAGATAGCCAACATTTCTATTTTTAAACTGTTTGTATATCATTTTTATATATCATAATCCACACACACATTGCGTTATACAATTCTTTAAAGACATTTTCACCTTACTCACCTCACAAACGTATTTACATTCGTTTTGAAACACTATATGTTTCAAAACGAATGTAAATACATAGCATACATTTCAATAGTTTTTGTTATTGTAGATTATAACTAAGTTAAGCTAAGAGTATAACTAATCTTATTAAATTTGTGGCAAAATTTTATATGAATTCTATTATTGATTATCGAAATGACGTTTTTTCTTATTAAGTAGGAAACAAATATACGACGGCTCATTTTATTAAGCGACACTGCTGCCCCTGACCGTTCACACGGTCGAGGGACTTCGTCGCTGGCCTTTAGGGTAGCTATAAGCTTTCTTTTTGAAGGAGCCTAAGTAATGACAGTCCGAAAATATCGTGGTCATCAATGACTTGAACAGCTCCGCATTAGATGCGGTCCTATGGAGTTATGAGGGTGCCCCAGCCCAGTGATTAGTAGTAATCCATGTGTGTATATTAAAGATGAGGGTGGAGAGCTGACTGAAAATACTGTCTCGATTTTCTGAGAATTGTTATTGATTTCCGGTCAAGGCTGTGGCAATAAGGGAAAACTTGGTTCAATACAATAAGAGTTTCTTTTTTGCAGTAAACGCGCAATCTTATAAGATAGTGAAGCGAAAAAAGTGTAAAAAGTGAGAGACAGTATTAAACTGGACTAATCCGTTGTCCACTTGTCTATTAAAATCTCAATATCTCATTGAAATCTTTGGTTGTTTCGGAAATTTCAGGTTTCTTCGAGAGGTTCCTAAGAAACATTTGATTACTCAGTATATAAAGAAAAAATGAAGAAAGGGGTTATTTTTTTACATTTCAACAAATCTTTATAAGAGGATATAAATTAACGTTTGTGTGTATACACTAGGTCTGAGCCCCTCTAAAAACTCGAAGGACGTTTATCAAAACTGATATAATGATTGGATTGGTCTAAAATATAATCACAAACTGCAGACTTCTTTAATCGGCGGTGAGAACAGAAAAGGCCACCACTTGTCATCTATGATGATTGGGTATGTATTCGAGATATAGCAAATTGTACTACCCGTTACCGAGAAACCAAAAACACACATTCACTAGCTACGTAGGTAAAAATACGTAAGGCAACGTCACTAAAGACAGTTAATGGAAAAAGTAAATTAAAGCTACTCTGTCATGTATATCAAAGTATAAATAGCTAGCTTATCTCTCCCAAACTTAACACAAAATAGCTCACAATTGAATAACAACGAAGCCCTAAAATTAATCCCACAGATTTGCTACGAAAATCACTAGACTCATGTTTACAATTCCAACGAATTATGATGGATATACGTTAATCACTTATCAAGGCCAGCTAACATGATTAATTCGATTTGATTATGTTTTCGTTTGTGTGAAGCCAGCGTGAAGGATTTGTACCAAGCCCATGTCAAGTTACCTTTAAGCTCATTCTACAAAAACCTCAGCTTTTTGCGCATGAATTGCGTACGTTTAATATAGTTCCAAGGACTATACAAAATGAATGAGATAAACAAACCTTTCATATTAAAAATCATAAATGGATATTCACTATCATCATCTATAATAAAATATAATTAAGTCGCATTGTAAAATGACTAATATATGTATAGCATGAAGCAACTAGCTATATTTATCAATAGTAAAAAAAAATGCAAACAAAGAAAAAAGGAAAACTTATAATGAATACATTGATAATAACACAAAATTTAAATCTGCAATGATTAAGTAAGTCAAAACTCTGATATAAACCTCTTTTGGTCGAGTAAGGACTACCTCACATGGGGATAATATTGGGTAAATAATTAACATACAAGCATTATATTACAGCAAAACTAATCTTATACGGATCGCCCAAAAATCACTAAATAATACTTGGCTTCGTTATCACCACATCGTTTACGATAACATATGATAATATTATTAAAAATACATCTTTCTCTGACCTCGCCTTGAGGCATCACGTCTAATTTTACTACCTTTTTACTCGAGAAATGTCCTTTGCACGACAATTGCACGGTAACTCGCGTTTTGATATTAAAGACAAATGTTGGCAGTGACTCAGCCTTTTAATTGCTTTCTTTCAATTTTATTTATTTGGAAACTTCACAGCATATAAGGCATTTGACAACAGTAACATTTACATAGATATTTAGCCATTAATAGAAGTAACAACTATTTACATTGTTCCTTTCTTTATGTATGTGCAACGGAATCGAATAGAAGTTTCCACGAGTGTGTGTGTACGCCTTATAGAACTAATGTATTATAGAGAGCATCAGAAAATCTTTTAAGGAATTGTTTACTCGTAAGGTGGAATATAACAGTGTTAACAAATGTATGGTTATAATCTTGTATGCACCTGTGAATAACTGAAACTTGATTTCGTTTCTGTCATAGAAACATAAATAATTTTGTAAGACGTAGTTGGCTTCCAGGAATCAAATAATACGATTTTTCTAGCATATTGATGCAATCTAAATGGCCACGTAATATACCGTAAAACAATCGCATGTTGAAAACAGCCCTTTGATAAAGACTATCTGACTAAGAAAGTAGATTATACTCCAGCAAGAAATCATTGTAATCATGATTGTATAGAGAAATTTTACAAATTTTACCTGAATATTTTCTATATTGTGAATAGATACATTAGATGGAGATGAGAACGGTTGTGTATATCCTATTTAGTTACATGTCTCTAGTGCTACCAATACGGACACTAATTATGACCAAGTACCGCAATCATAATTGTTTTACCAAACAAAGTATACGAAAAAATATTAATAAAAAAAATATAATATAATCATTAAAAAATATCATTACTTGTCTAAGTAATAATATATAATCCTACAAAATTGTCCGATGGGAATATTTGATAAAGGTGCGGTTATAGTTTAATATAAGAAAAATGACTATTAAAATATGAGAAAAATAGGTTACTTATTATTATATGTAATTAGTTTAATATATAATTATCAATAGTTTACTAAATTATGTCACCATTAATTCAGATTACATTACAGCTTGATGAATGAGATCGTTGACAGTGCAATTGCTATGACAGAATACTATGATATAACGAAATTATTTATTAATCTAATAAATATTTTGAGTTTTTTGTTACCGTATACCGTGATACCGTATTATTTGCTACTTACTTTTCTTTAACAAATAACATAAATATATAACATAACTCTAAACGTTTTCTAAATTGACATTTTGCCACGTTCCTAAGTCTGTTCAGTAGTAAAAGCACAAAAATCGAACACGAATATAAATTTTCCAATCTTTATTTATTTCGTTTTTCGTTATTTCGATAACGTGTATTCGTTAAAATCAGTCCGGTAAAAAGTTTCATACAGCACAGCGCACGCAACCTATTTGTAAAATTCTTCATCCGAATAAAAAGTTCTTTTAAAGGAAACATTTCTATAATGATCTCATTTCACTACCTTAAGCCACAACAAGGTTCGGTACGTATTTTATGTATCTTTTTTTATAAAAGTTGTAGATGATTATCTTTATTTTAATTAAAAAAATCTTGATTTTTGATTATCTGTATTGTATCTGCAACGTTTTTGAAAAAACCTGTTTTCTTTCTTAACTTTCGAATAACGAAGCGATTACGATTACGATCTGCAAAGATAAGAGACATGATTTTCCGTTACGACAAAAAAAAAGCGTTTATGTTCTGGAAGATCTAATTGCTGTAATTGAAAGATCTGTTTGTTCACATTCTATAAATAATAAATATTATTAATTAATTGTCAATTTAGTTCGGTGGTCGATATAATACATTTTAATCTTTCAATGTTATATATAACATCTACCTTTTAATCGTCTTAGAATAAATAACTTTACTAAATGTAAAGACAGCGTAATATTACGCTTTCCTATTTTTTTTCTAATTTAACCTTAAGAAATCAAACGATTAATTCAACATCATTGCCATTACGTTGGATTGACAAGCGTTTCAGGTTCTTAGCTTAATCTCCTGTCACTGCCACACCAAAATGCCAGAAAGAAAATTTTACGGGCGATTTATATGACACGGGGAATGTAAGTTATTTAATTTTAAATAAACCAACAATAATTAATTTAATGCTCAAAATATATAAACTGAACGTTTATAAAATTCAATTATCAACAACGGATTAGAAGTGAACTTATCTATTCATGGATCTATTCATTAACACGCATCATTACATAAGCCTACACCAAGGTGTCTTTTAAAAATGTTTATATATATTCGTTTAAAATATGTGTATTGTAAATTATGGACTAGTTTACATTCTAAGTCTGTAGTACATACAGTATGTACTACAGAAAATATTATTAATGTTTATTTTGTTGTGTTTAATTTGTTTAAAAATGTTTACTTTAATAAATTTAATAATTTAGTTCCATATATGCAACATATTTAACATTAATAGAACTTTAAATAATACACAAATTTCTAAACCATTTCGTTTAAAATTTCCCATCGAGGCTTTTCGTTTAGTTTTTCGCAACAACTATAGTTCACTTATAAATGTATTATTCAACAGCATTTAATGTTTTGAGCGGAAGGTCAAAATATTAATTGCGCTGAAAATTTAAACCTAATTGTTTGAATTTTATTTTGTACATCATATCAGAAATAAGGTGTTTTAGTTTTACTGGGATCTTTTCAAATCCACTTAAAAAGTAGCAATTATAGTAAGTAATACATGTACAAAGTTATTGACGTTATCAACAGTAACATTTGGCTACCGAATTACTTTCAACTATTAACGCGCGCTAACAGAAATTCCACTTCTGAATTAAAACTTTCGCGAAATGCTCTTACAGATAACAGTTATATCACTAATGGAAACTGTTAGTCCGAAATGTGCAATTTATTTTAATATGTATTTGCCTTTTACGGTTAGCATAGACGAGATATCACTGTCCAAATAAGATAATGTACCTGAGCTGCTTCGTATTTACTCTCGAATGTGCACACAATGCACAATGCATGCAACTCAAAAGCATAATTCTAGTGTAAGCGTCCATGAGAATAAGCTCTACTAATAGTGCACAATAATTTTTATCGAAATATTTCATTCTGAAAAGATCTTATATTATGGCCTCGATACATCAATACGAAGACGTCGACGTTTTTCTAGAGGAAAAATTATAGTATTATTCAAAAATATTATTACGATATAATATGATTTTATTACACAAAATAAACACAAGTCCCAAAATCTAAAATTTTACAAATAAATCCAAGTGAATAATGATATATATGTATTTAGTGTTATATTATTCTGATAATACGAATACATTAAATATAATGGGAACTAACCATGGCATAAAAAAGAACATAACAAATAGCAGTTATCACTTTTAAGCGATAGTGTTAATTAATTTTAATCCCCGAGATTTTCCATGTTTACTTCAGTTTATTCCCTGAGGCCTCATTCTGTCCAGAACTATCACTAGAATCAGTTTTCGCCGTAAAATAATTTAGTTGAAGTGACAATTTATCCGCAATCTTATTAGCAAACTTGTAGATCATATTTTAATGAATGTATCAAATTACTTTATATTACTTAAGTCAAGAAAACGCAACAACATTAGTAATTGCCTGACTTCAAACAAACTATATAACCAGAGTCGGAAAACTTTAAAGGACGGTTCACCATAAAAACTTTGAATACACAAACATTTTATTTTTACTTTAATAAAAATTAATCTGTAATTTTAATTTTAATTTTTTATTCTAGAACAAAATCGCTGTATTTTTTTTACCAACTTCAAAAAAATTGTTCAAGAAGAGTTCAAAGATTGTAAAAACGTATTTAAAACTTAAAACATTCTTTTGTGACGTTTCATGTTTTAAAAATGTAATTACCAAAATTATGTGCTTTCCGCTATTGGTCTTCAATAAATTGTAAAAAGCCAAAAGCACATGATAATACGTTTGAAGTGAACGGAGAGATTTTTTAGTTCTTTATATCTTGCACTTCAAATATTGACATACAATCGTCTAGCCGGATATAATGGTTCGTAATAGTGACAAAGACATATAAACTTATGTCTTCATGCATTCAACAGGTTCACCGTTGTATTGATAGGGGCTATCCATCAAAGAGTAGACAGCTTACTAGAGCGGCCGAGGCAGGGCGGGCGGCGCGCGCCCAGGGTGGCGATCGCGGGCAACTACTGTCGCTGGAGCTCTCGGGATGCGCTCGCGGAACAAAAGGTGGGTAATTAATTCCACAAGATCTTACTTACGGGAGCGCGGTCCAGACCGAGACGCGAGAGTTGAAAGACGTGTGAGGCCGCGTGTCCGGGCCGCGGCAGACTGTTGCTCCCGGGGCCGCTTCACTTGTTACGTGCCACCCCCTGCGCTCCTCCACCCTCGCCCCGACCCGCGCAACCCCCGCCCCGCGATCGCCGTACCAACCCCGCCCCGCATCCGCTCACCAATATCGCGAGTCCTTCAGTCAGTAGCGTCCTTCTTGCTCACCTAGCTAAGGTGCGTTACAGTGTACCCTTGTATCTCGAAATCCTTCAAGCCTTTTTGAATGTCAACCTTACATATCAAAGGGTTTGGTTTAACGATTGCGCTTGTTTTTTTTTTTGCGAACGAGCTCAAATTTACGCCTTTTTAAAAGGCGACGGAATTTTATTCTGAAAATGAATGACATCAACACAACGTTAAAAATCTGTTTTCGCAACATATACAAGGAATTTCTTGGTAATATTATGTTGATATATCCTTGACTAGTAGGTAACTAGGACAGGCGCTACAGAACTATTATACGTCATAAGGGCCGCAGCGGAAGTTTGATATCAACCGCACTTCAAAGTTAACGGTAACAATATAGCAAATAGTGCTGCTTTGGTTTTTTTATTTATAACTTTTCTTTGAAAAAAAAAATTATATTTCAATCAAAGTATCTGTGTGAATTATTGTTCGAAGAATCAACACTTACCAAACGTAAAAACCGTTTTACATCTGACGTTGAAATATATTTAAATGAAAAACGCGTTTCTTACCAGATATTTCAAATTACCACTTCAATCTGGAATAATAACAAACGTCAAAAGTAAATTACAATGATTAAAATTATGCATTCTGTTAAATTTTATAAATAAAAAGCCATGCACTTGTCTAATTGTCAGTTAATGCTATTTATTGCAACTATAATGGAAACTGGATTTTCTCTCTAAGCTCTCGTAAAGCAACTGTTCCTCAGAAGCGTTAAAGTTTTGACTGGAGTATACAAAGCTCTGGTTTATTCTGCTGGACATTTACAGCAATACGTATTAGCAAGACGTAAAGTTGAAATATTTGCTCTTTAGTGTTTCGACCAAGGAGTAATTATTAATATAACATAGATTATAGTTTGAGATTTGATACTAATAAATAACATCACACTACACTCATAAGTTGAATAAATTGTATTACAATACTATTCTAATATAACCTAAATTCTTATATTAAAAAATAGTATTGTTATAGAGGAATTCAACTCTGTGTTGATTATCAACGTCTGGTCTCATTACTTTTGATCAATAATAGCAAACCTTAAACATATATTTCAAAAACAAGCTTTACAAGTAAAAATAAACTGCTATAACAGGAATACCTTACCCTTACCGACTAAAAAAAGAGAAATTCGATTCGACCCGTATGTCATGTATTTGAGATTATAAAATATTATACGAATTGATTTATCTCCTCAAACATAACTTCTTCTTATATTATACTCAAAGAACTAACTCATTTAGTTAGTTATTCAGAGATATTGTTGATTGTTGATATAATACAGATTAATACAAGAGATAATTGTGGTGGTAGGGCTCTTAGCAGAGTTCGCCTAAGCTTGCACCACAACATTGCAGTTTTCTGCATTGGCGGCAATAATTGCAGTATTTGCAAGTAGTATTGCATTGTTATTTAAAGGTTCATGCACACAACTATTACAATTAAAAAAAAGAAATCCTGTCCGAAAGCAAAAGATTTTATCTCGGGAGATGAAGATAACACCTAATATATATATTACAAGAATATATAATTTCTCTCTGATAATTTAAAAAAGAATAGGGTGGTAAAATCAAATAACTACTTAAGTGGTACGCAAAGGGAGGTCACAGAAAAAAATTGTTTACGGATGAGAAAATTATTACAACTGAGCAATATTTTAACAAACAAAATGACCGTATGTATGCTAAAAGCTCTAAAGAAGCTTCCCAATTTGTCGACAGAGTACAACGTGGGCATTATCCGACTTCAGTAATGGTTTGGTGGGGTGTTAAGGAGTGACTGAGCCATATTTTTGTGAAAAAGATATCAAAACATCGGCACAAGTGTATCAAGATACCATTCTTGAGAAGGTAGTTAAGCCCCTTCACAACACCATGTTCAATAACCAAGAATGGTCCTTTTAGCAAAACTCGACGCTGGGTCATAAAGCTCGATCCATCCAATCTTGGTTAGACACAAATGTTCTGGACTTCATCAGAGCTGAAGACTGGCCATCATCTAGTCCTGATCTTAATCCACTGGTTTATGTTACGGATTTATGGTCAGTTTTAGAGAGTAAGGCTTGCTCTAAACGCCATGATAATTTGAAGCCCCTAAAAGAATCCATACAATTGGTAGTAAAGAATTTTCCCATAGAAAGAGTGCGTTTTGCTATTGATAACTGGCCTCAACGTTTAAAGGACTGTATTGCAGCTAATGGAGACCACTTTGAATAAGCTTAATACCTTTTAATGGTTTTATATTAATGTATTAAACTAACACACTGCAATAGTAATAAATGTTACGTAGAATAAAAAAAATGTTGTTTTTCTTTGTAACAATATTTATGACAAGACTAAGTATAATCTCAACCTCTTAGTAATAATCGCACCGTAAAGACGATTAGTTTTGAATGCGTGCACGTCAAAATATTATATAGCACTGTTATGGACACGCGTGTCCCTTACCATCAAGCTATTTGTTCGTCTGGTCTACTAATGACTTAAAAATATCAGGGGTGTAACCGAGTCGTTAAAAATCGAAAAAGGAACAAGTGTGACCTTACACTACTTTACACCTTTTATTCTTAACAGACGACTATTACGAAAGCGTTTGATCGTATTTTTGAAGGTTTAAAATATATTTTATGTAATTATTGTGCAATTTATAAATGAGTCCTTTTTAAGGTACAGTGACGCAAAATCGCTGGCAGTGATTCCAATTGAATAGTTAAAAATCAAAGTCAGTGGTGTGCCACGAAGTTATCTATACCCATCAGGAGATGAAGATGGAGCTGATGTTGATGACGATGAATTGCTACATACACGGTTATCTGGATGATACGCATTGACTTAACTAATGTGTAATAAAAGCTTGATTAAATTGATTTTCTAAACAGAAGAAAAACTCTTTAGTCGTCAAAAACTTTTTTCTCAGCTCGTTTTGGTGACATTTTTTTCTCATGTACAGTGTTTTGTGTGTGACATGTACTGTTTTATTTACTATTTTGTTTCAAATTTAATCACGGAATATCTTTCTTGCATTTATATTAACCAAACGCCATACACATACAACTCAAAAGGGGAAGCTCTAGAACATGTCAACGATGTACGTGACTTGGGACTCATTATAGATACGAAAGCCAATTCTACATTATATATGGAGTTTTTCTGATTTATTTTAAGCGTTTCATCAAACTTTAAGATATCCAACATTTCTAAAACTGCACCAGGCTTATTTTGAATTTATACTTACTTATATTGAATTTACCCTACCAAATGTTAAGGGTGAAGGTTTCAGCTTGCTTCTTAACAACGAAGCACTGGAACTTACTGATTCAACTGTTTTCTTGGGTATAACTTTAGATAAA
>DWHO01001827.1:0-14456 GCA_018247575.1 Eurytides lysithous rurik | reverse complement strand
GCGCGCCCCTTGCTCTCACGGTTTTGGAGAAATCAAGTGTTGCTATTTGCAAAAATTTTTGGCCCACCCTATATAACAGATCGTAAACTATAAAATTGGTACTTTTATATCATTGAGAACCATCTCGATCGGGGTAATTACTGGACATAGGAATGTAATATCTTAAATCTCTGGATGAAGGGTATGCGTAGAATAAAATGGGTTCTATATGGGACTGTGTGTGACTAGGTAGGTCGTACCTTTAGGCATACCTCGTTTGCCTTATCCACAAACGAAAGACCCTATTAAGAGTATTAAATTAGAAACAATATTATTAATAATATTACTATGTCAAATTAATTGTTCGCAATAACCAAAAACACGCAATAAGGAACATATTCCACACAGGGCCAACTGAAAAACCAATTCAGAATATTATGGTAACCACATAGATAGTTTACACCTAGACAGGCCTCGAATACTGCTTACTATCGCACTACTATTTTGTGCCGAGAATCAAACCCACAACCTTCGGTTTTGGCAATTAGAAGCAGCAACCACTACATCCGCGAGCAACAAAAACAAATGTTTGCATTTGAATTGTTGTCAAAGTTGCTGTCATATTATTGTTGCATTTGATGAATTGACGCAACAGAACACCGCGGCATAGCATACGTTGATTGGATGCAGTATAAAATTGAATAGAAGTCGTCGATTCTCTTGCGGCTCCGCATAAAAATTTTATTCCGTATTGTTCACCCAGTACTTGGTTTAATTTTGTTACGTAACAAAATAACTTCGTGACATCGTATCAAAACTCAACCAACATATGAAATGTATTTCACTGTATCGAATGTTTCGGTCGCTCGATTTTTGACACCCAACTGCAATCTCTAAAACGCTCGCCGGATTCAGTAACGTTTTATTAGTATAAAAACTTTTCAGCCGAGGCGAAATTCAATTCGTAAAAACATTTCGACCAAAAAAAGACATCTGAGGTCAAACGTTTTAGCCTTTTTATATATTTATATATATAGCTGCGAATTTCTTCCATACGTTGTCGATATATTGTCAAAGTCGTGCTGAATTTTAATGGCACTTACAAATTGCTTAATATTTTAAATGCTTCTTTTTTATAATATTAATTTAATCGCGTATAAACGTTCAAAGTTCCCCATCGGAATGAAGGCCCGTTATGGAACGTCTTCAAATCGTCGTTCCTTAACTACCAACACAGACAGAATTGACAGTTACTGCGATTTTACGACACCGTTCGCATGCCACGCTACTGGCGTAACCGGGCAATTTATTGCCAGGCAGCCACAGTCCACGTTTATTTCCTGTTGATTCGTGTAAGTGGTCGCGCTATAAATAGCGTCATTCGATATACTCTGACACTTAGTACAAAAATACGCCACGGACGCCATCGACGCGATGACGTCCGGTGGCACG
This sequence comes from Eurytides lysithous rurik, assembly GCA_018247575.1. Taxonomy (NCBI): domain Eukaryota; kingdom Metazoa; phylum Arthropoda; class Insecta; order Lepidoptera; family Papilionidae; genus Eurytides; species Eurytides lysithous. The sequence continues at coordinate 13,025 of DWHO01001827.1, read as the reverse complement.
TCGCGGCATAAGCGTGACTTAAATAGTTAGAAACGTTTTTTCCAACGTTTTATTATTTTTGTCAGATAATTTTAAAAACAGAAGATGGGACGAGCAACAGCCCAATCAATCTCGCTTGATTATAATTATTTCGAATTCAGGAACTTAATAAAGAACAGCATCAATGCGTCTCTAGTAAAAACATTTAAGCAGTTATTAAAATTGTTTTTAAACTCATCAAAGATCCCTTTGCATGTTTTCTCTCTTATTGTCCATTCGCTTTCTCTCCATACGTTTTTATTACAATTTCTCAAATATGAAAAGTAATTAGATATAGTGATATAGAGTGCGGAACCCGTTATCTTCATTCGCTATCGCCATCAAAACTTGACGGAAAATTAAAAATCGAAAACTCCTAAGCACTATCCGCGCAACTGTACCAACGTGGAAACGGTGTACGATTAACATTTCCGTCATCGCCGCCTCATTTCGGATCGTTGTAGCCGTACACAACTCAATGAACAATCAGCGTGTATCCGTCGACCGAGACCGCTCGGCGCCATTGGCGGCGACACGCTCTGCTTTATTGCGACAGTGTTCAATTACTCGACTGTGTAGACGTTAATTTGCTTTATATTTGACTGCAACTTACGTCAGGCTAATAGACACGCAGTCACGGTTGAATATAACAAAATTCGCCGAGACTTGTACTATTTTGCCTGATGTTTTGCACTTATAAAAACTTGAGTACTGGCTACTTAGCAGAAGAGACGAAACGAAAATAATGGAAAATTTACTTTGTGAAGTTGTGGTGTTGTCGCAGCATGATTGCATGATTACACAATATGGAACGCAGTTCCATGGTTTACAACAATATGGAACACAGTTTAAATAACTCTAGTATGTAAGAGTAAACGACTAGACGTATCTTTTTCAGGACTAAATTAAAATCTCTGATATCGGAAATGTGGTAATGATTTTCATTCGGTCCAATTATTATTTTTTTCTTTACTTTCCAAATATTTGGGTGAGCTAAATCAAGGCTGGAAATAGCAAGTTGATGAATATTAAACAGAACAGATTAGCTTAAAATGTATTTAAAAGATATTGCAGCAGGAAGTCATGATCAGTGGCTATGCTGTTGCTATTAAGATGGTATCTAAACATATTGTTTCTTATAATAATTTCAGAAAGTTAACGCCATTGTTAATTCAGTTAGAGATTTAAAGAATTTAATAAATGTGGTTTACACTGTATGTATTAACTGTGTTTTAATGTTACTTTATTATTTTAACTCTTTTAGCTTTATTTGTTTTTGATAATCTTAACACCGATATTGAGCGAACAGCATTTCAATGGACTAACAATGCCAAAAGAACTATTGTCTTAATAAGAAGAGAAGCTATGAAAAAAACTTTAAAAGTAGTCTGAATGTAGAACGAGAATCTTTCGCGACCGAGGTTATCTAAAATAAGTCAAAGTGAAATTCATTGTCTGCGAACAATATAAGTATTTTTCAGTTCAAAAATCAAAATTATTTGTACAATATCGTATAATGCGTCTAACTCATAGTTGAAAAGAAGATTGCAACCCACCCATATTTTTCAACGCATTTTTACAGGTTACAACTATAATATCTTTAATTAAAAATGGAGTCGAATATGTAAACTGAAACAACTGTAGTTAGTACTACTAATAGAACTGTTGTAGTACTAACTACAGTTGTATTACTAATTACGGTGTTAAGTATAATTGTTTATACGGTATGAAGCGTAAGTTATCAATACGTAATGTTGAAGTGGGACAGTGGCCGCTGCGAATGAGTTGCACGACGAGACTCGAGGACGCCGTGTCGCCGCTTTGGCCGGAAGGAACCGCCTCTTATTGAATTTGTGCCGCCGTCAAATTCTTAAGCATCAGCTTTATTTTCGCCGGTGGATGATAGAGCCACAGAATAATTTTACCGTAAATTATGTAGTAATAGTGTAGAGTGTAAAAATTACTGTGTTCGTAGTTACGTTGTATACGCTTCTTTAAATAGAAGAGTTAGTAATAGTACTAGTGTATTATTAGTCGAAATACATAAACTTCACTTAGATAGATCCATGTAGGTTGATCTATTAGGGTAATATGCTTTGTTTATCTTAAAAAACCCTTTACAACTTGTTTTAGTGACAGCAGAAATCCATCAAAGCAGAAACAATATCTGACGGTATTGTTTGTTATGAGTTTTAGGCGTCGCCCAGACAATCGGTATTTTTCAGTATTCTCTCCATTGTATCGATTATCATCTTCCCCGTCTTTTCGGGATTAAAGTTAAACGAATGAGCATTTTAGTCCATTTAAAATGCAGAAAAGTTACCTGTAAAGAAGCGTGGTTCAAATACTGGACTGTAAAATCATACAGCATCCGTAGAATGTTAACTCCTGATAACGGTTGCCAGTGAAAGTTCGAGTTGTTTGTTAGTGGTACGTTCATCACGGCCATCCTAGTTGTCACCATTCATGAAGCATATTATTGATGGATCTGCAGCTACCTCTCGGCCGACCCACATTTTTCGCTGCAGCAGCGGGTGGACAGGGGTGGTACGGCGACACCCCGAGGAGTGCAGCAGTGGAATGCATCGAGGAGACGACCATCGTCTCCTCGATGCATTCCACTGACTCTTCCTCGTGCTGCATCGAGTGGTCCATCCTGGTACCGTTGCGGGTCACCTCTTCCTCCATCCGCCGTTTCACCAAAGGTCCCGGAATGGGTTCCCGGCGTGACGACGGCGGTCTTCTTCTCTTACACGGGAGGAGGGATGTCGTCGTCGTCGGACGGAGTCTAGAGACTTTTGTCCTCATGGACTAGCTCCGGTGACGAGCTCGGCTTTGGGTTAAGGCCCCACTTTATGTGTAAGCACTACTTGTAGTTTCGGCTTGAAGGTTGGTGTTACCAGCGTAATTACTGGAGTATAAGTATAGGAGCAATTCACGGCAAAGAAGGTTCTGTATAGGTCTGCGTTGATGTGTATATATATATATTTATATATATATAATGATACATTTTTATATATTTTATATATTCAGGTTTTTTATCATGACTAATTTATGATTATTGTTTTTGACAGTATGTTATTATTAAATATTACTTCCTACAGACATGTCATTTAGGCAAACAAAGCAGACGTTGATCCCGTAATATATTCGCAATCGGTAAAATAAATTGATAGGTAATATGTAAACACTTAGCACTTTGTAATGAGCGTCCTTTCCGCAATATCGTGCTTGTGTGAAATATACCGACCTACATTTCACTACTACACACATGCAAGCTTTTCCTGCTTAGGAAAACATCATTGATTAGATACCGAGAAAACATGATGGGTGTGCATGCAACACTTACCGTTTATCATACATGCAACTTTTATAGTTGACATACGGGACCTTGACTATTACTCCACTTCATATTACAATAGTGCGTAGTAGTACGTGGCACTTCATATTACAGGTTATATACCTGTTAAAGGTTTTCCTCGGATAAAATTTAATGACGGGTCCAGCGCTACTGGGGGTCGTTTAAGTCTTGTTGACTTTTGATAGAATTTTAATGACACATTTTTAACCCAAAACCGCTACTTTTTACCGTTACAAACTCATATATCATACATTCCTGAAATGTATTGAGAAAAAAATTCGATTCCTCTAAAATACAGTCAAACCGCTGACAGTCTTCGACGAGGGAGAGGGTATATAAATGTTTGTTCATATCAATTGATATTGAAAATGTACAAAATTGCGTTTAGAAATTTAATCTTTGATACTACTAAGGGCCATTATGTTATGTTAAAATGCATTATCATTATAAAACTAACTCCCTTGCGACTTATCCGCCGTATCGCCGCACCCCTGTTTATTAATTAAAAAGATGCTAGTTTCCCATGTTTTAATTACCACATGGACACAGATTATCTTTCTTTTCTTTATTATTATAATTGTTGTGTTATACGAGTACACCTGTGTATGATACCTGATGATACCTATCATTAGAAGCGATGGCCAACAGTGTGTTGGCCCTGTATGCGATATAACTTTTACTTCATGAAATACTCCTATTTTTAAAGCTTGCACCCAGAGTTCTCTGTTAGATGAGGAACTGCTAGGGTATTAAACTCACATCGAGCTCATAGTCTTGTATTTTTAGAAGATTTTTAGCGACATTCTATAATGTTATATTTATTTTATTGTAGTTTTAACACGAAATATTACAAATATCTTCGTTTTAATAGATTGTGCTGCCTAAAAGGATTATGTTTTAGTTACAATCTTTAAACGGAGTCACATGGTACGGAAAATAATTGCCTTTTACGGAGTCTTCTTTTATATTGAATAACTGGCATTATCGTTAGCTTTAGCAAAACTGCAATAGCTACATATTGTAGGGTTTTAGCACACATATTAAAGAATTGCAGCTTAATCATGTATCAATTAAAAACGATAGCTATAAGACTACGAGATAGTACTAAATATAAAATAAAATGACTATAGAAAAACACCAAACAGTATTATAATTAAGTGGCAACGGATATAGAAAGTGTTATAGAGCTGGCAATTGAAAAGTTCTTTGTTTTAATTAAACATTTCATTAGTACCATTTCTGAGAAAAGACCCTCAATTCAGTCCATTTATTTGAAATTGTGAAAAGTTCGAACTTTCAATGGGATGAAGCCAATAAGTTAATAAGTGTAAAAATGCATTAAATTTAAAAATCACCTATCCATTTTATTATCGTTTTTATTAACGAAAAGTAGAAATTATTAAATTTTAGGGAAAACATCGCAAGCATCTGCTTTATTGCATAAAATGTTGACTTAGGTATCCATTTTAAACTTATTTCGTCTATGAGCATTAATTTTTACTCTAGTTTGATCGATTTTGAAAGCTAATTGAGCGGAAGGCCGATATAGGGCCGGTTTCCGCATGCTATGCATTGCACGAACATTGTGTTAACCCTACCTTGTAATAGAAGCCTCAGAGATGTATCCAGGTAGATATACAGATATGTATATTATACATATCTGTATACGACTACGTTATAAGACTACGTGTATAGGCATTTATCCACAGGCGAGTAGGTTTAAACTCGAACAGAATTTTTTAGTTTTTTTTGTGAAGTATGTGGCAAACGAGCAATTGGCTCACCTGATGGTATGCGATCATCGTTGCTTGTAATATCAAAGGGCTTGCAAATACAAGCAAATTTTGATAAATGAAAATAGTCATAGTCGCTGGCTTCTTTGCTTGCATTTTTTACCTTATCAAAGATAAATACGTTGAAAACTTTGTATAATCTGTTAACTCTTATTCTCTCTTACGATAGTGATAATTGACTCATAACTATCTGGGTCAATTATCCGATCCACATTAGTGGATCGCAAATCCATGCCACCTAGTGGTGTCATAGACTTGCGAATGTGGATCTATAAAGAACAAGCCTATACATTAAAATGGACGACGTCTGAGCATAATTCATATCAGTCCGAGCTTTTGCAACTTAAACACTTTTTTTTTCTTTGCAACAAAAAACTAACTGTCATGGCCTCTTCAGTACAACGATAAAATACGAGAGCTTACATCAATTTAATATCAATGCATCTTTGACACAATTCTCGTATTATCTGTGTAAGATTGCCAACGGGATTCCAATCCACTAAACAGTCGACAGCCATTGCAATTATCACATACCGTCCCGACGACCGGTCGTCACATCCACAAACTTTTTTTTTAATTTTAAATTTGGAAGACAAATCATGCAAGTTACTAGCGTGGCCTTGCACTACTAGAGTCCATCTGACTCGCGGAAACTTATCATTTCCACGGGCTTAGTGCCCAAAGAAGCACAGAGCAGCGTAGACTAAAAGCGAAAATATCAGTTCATCGTAAGTCATAAGTCCAATCAGTTACTGATATCGCGCAATTGTTGCACCGTATTTTTAAATCTTGGTGAGAAACTAATCTCGGAATTAGTTCTCTCCAGCGTAGTGGATATTCAGTCCCCTCCCAGTTTAAAGATTTGCCGCATCGTCGATGTCGGTCGTCGTCAGTGCAGATGATACTGCATTCTCAATTGGTGACGTTATTGCATTCTGAGTTCCTAGTTATACATAGATACTAGGGTGATATCGAATCGCTTTTGTGTACTACTCGTATCAAATACAATTAGAGAAATCTAGTCATCTTTTTTTTATAAGGTATACTGAAAATGATTTTGCAGCCGTGTTTTCTATTATATTTATTTTATATTATTTCGTATGTCAAAGTAACTAATAATCATCGTTCCCTTACCAAACAACTCTCGGGAAGCAGTATCAAACGATATTAATTTATTTACTGCACCACCGAGCACGAAACAATATGTTGCTTCCAAGTTTATATATTTCATGCCAAATCGATAATGTCTATATGAAGAGATACATTTATCAACTTTCTCTCTGATTTCAACGAATAACGGATGCCAAGTTGTTTGTGTTTGTATGATTATATTTTCGTGTCATAATTTATCCACACCTATTCCACACATATCGCTAATTTTCGTTGTGGTTGTTCGCAGTACATTCACGGGATTGCCACTTTAACCTTTTTTTACTCGACAAAAATTTAATTTTTACTTTATTTAAAACATCCTGAGATGTGTGACGTTAATCATATCATTAACGAAATAGTAAGTAACGGAGTTTACGGCATTATTAGTGTTTACAAAATAAAAACAGAACAACTTTAAAGGTCAATCCTGTAGCGTATTATGGACAGTTGTTTTGACGTAACAGAATAATACGCTACCGCTCCCTTGTGTCCCGAAATTTTCCGGTCGGATGGGAAAGCGCTTCGGTCAATGAGATCCCTTATCCCAGGTGATTTGGAAACGTATCCGAAAAGTTTAAGGATTTGGAAAGTGATCGACCAATAGTACTTGCTGTATGTTGTACGCCATTGCTCTTTTTTATCAATTCGATAAATGTTACTTTACAAGGACTAACACCACCGGCTCGGAATGCAGTTTTGCTTAGAAAAGAACAGAGTAATCCAGTTCAAAATTCTTACTAAAGTCGTACTGTCATGGTTTAGTGAGTTAGGCACCCGATTTCCTAATTTTGTATTTAAACTCAATTAAAATTACGATGCTATGCAATTTCTCCTGACTGTTGACATTACATACATTTGTGTAACTTTATGTAGGACTCTGTACATTTCTCGAAATCATATAGCATTATATATTGTTTCGCATTCGTCGTAACGCTCGCGCACTTTAATCTTATGTCAAAACTTAGTAGTAGGGTCTTGTTCAACTCCTGGGAGCTTAGCATTCCCGCAGGTGCGGTGCCCGATGAAGCTTTATAGAGTCGCGTAGGCTGAGAGTACAAATATATGCTCTCACAAGTCAAGTGTCAAAACTAACTATTGTAAGTGGTGGTCACTGTATTGTGCTTGCGACCCAATGATTTAAGATGTTGTATCTCTATGTACAATAATAACGTTGGCAGTATGCTCTTCAAACCGGACACAGCACTGCCTGACGCCTAACTTGCAATGAAGTAGGGCAGCCCCAGAGTGGTACTTTCCCAAAGCAGTGATACTACGCCAGCTAGATATAAATCAATTAAACAAAAATATAGCGCTTAAGAGCTTATTAAGAATCTGTGATGGTCAGCATCATGGTCAGCAGCTGTCTCGAAGACCTACTCCCCCTTAACTTTTAATTAACACTAAGTTAATTAAAAGTTCTGGACAAAAGATATTATGTGATTGCGGAGAATTGTTGCTTGTGACTTCGGACGAAATTTAACAAGACATTTAACCTGAACAGTATTCATTTACGCCTCTACCTAGCGCTGTAAAATCTTCGAAACCGATTTGAATTCGTACGAGCCTGCTACGAACATGTGTACGTTACTTACGAATGTGTACGTTTTTTGAGCACGAATCAGATACTGATATTTAATGTGGTGGGTGAAGTTTATATAGGTCGGTTTTTCCATACATTCTTTCTTTATGGAAATTTGATTAAATAATTTGTTTTTGCACGTGAGAGCTGCCATAGTTTTTCTGAAGTCGAAGAATTCATGATGCTGTTTATGTTTTAAAATTTGTTATTTTTTATATATTGATAAAAATATAATAGCAAGGATCAAAATTTGACGTTTTGATACATTCCTTGCTATTTATTAGAGTAGATCGGCCTTTTTATTTATTTTGGCCTCGCAAATTTGGTGGCTTATGTAGAACGATGTTTGCGTTTTTAGCCTGTGCGACTTTGAAAAGCTGCATCTTTTATTCGGCCTTATTTTGTAACATAAGCTGTGCTGTCGTTGGACACTGAAAGTGCACACAAAAGTTTGTAAAGGCGGAAAAATTACACAATTACATCGTGTCTATTTAAAAAATCTCAAACGGGCTTCACATTTAATTGCGAAACCGCACGGGTTTACGATTCAATAAAGTTGTTGGACGGCGGCGGCCCTCCGCAAACCGCTGGCTTAATCACCCGCGTCATATGCTTTACACCGACCCGTACTATTCGCCTGCTCCGGCCCCCTTGCACATATTGTAAATTGAATACGCCGGCTTCATTCCCAGTGGTACGGTCACCCTCAATGCAAACAATGGCGGAATTAAATAGCCCACTGTTGTAACTTTCAGTGCACGCGCGTCTTAACGAGCTTGTGAAAACTAAAGTGGGTCGTGTGCAAACCCACTTTCAGCTACGAAGGAATTCAATTAAATTAATAGATCCGACGCCCGCGTCTCGCGAGAGAATATTCGCGTCAAAGTTTCTCTTTAATAGTTGTTCATGAAAAGCCACATGAATCGGTCCGTGAATCAATGTTTCTTCGATTTCAAGAAAAGAAATTGTATCACCAAATCAAAAGTTAACACTTGCTACGTCAAATCATTGTTATGAACATTAAAAGGTTTATTACATTTATTTTATATAATCTTTGTTGTTTGTTTGTTCAAGGACTTAAACAAATCTATGGGATTTTATTTGTTGACATGATTCTAAAAGTGAACAAATCTTACGCTTCATCTACCATCAAAGCTTCGCGTGAGCTATGTGTTCTTGATGACTAATATTTGAATCAAACCAGCGGGAGTTGCTCAAGAGCCGGCAGCAATAGCTTACTACTTCTGTGTGTAGGTAATTATGAGTATGTGGGTGAGTTAGTCCATGCCTCTTTCCGTTCTAAAACATTTGCCCAGTTACACTGATAACATTAAGAGCTGCATTGTCCGAAAGAGCATAGTGTCACTATAATTTTAAGTACATCAACAGTACAAGACTGTGATGTGTAATTTGTCCATGCCTCATTTTTCTCTTGAGATACTGACCTTCAAACCGGAATGCCATGAAATTACTGTTTTGCTATTGAATAACTGATGGTACTTGTTCTGAGGAGTCTGGAATGCATCTATCTAAGATAATTCAAGATTCTAACATAACTCTAAGCTGTGACTTTTCATTTTTTTTTTAATTAATAACGTTGAGAAAAATTCGTCATCTGTTTAATTTCACTATGCGAAGCGTTTTACTAATGAACATTGCATAGCCAAAAAGAGGAAATACTTGTATTCATGAACTGAATGTCAGCTGAAGACAAAAAGCGATGCGGTTAAAACGTAGTCGACTAAAATTTTCATTTTTCATTTCGCCCAGTTCCCAGCGAATGTTTTAAAATAGCATCTTTCGAAATGAGTCACTAAAACTAAATTATTAAAGTCCACGAAACGATATTTGGATGGATACTAAGATTTAGACTCACAACTTTTGTATATTTATTTCTTTTAATGGAATTATAATTTACTCAAAACTTCAACGCCAATTAAAACTTACGTAAACTGACCTAGTTTTTCGCTTTCTACAAATATTTGGTTGCATAGACTAAAATTGTAAAAGACTATCTAAATAAGGCCTAATAATCTACATCGATAGATAAAGTTTTTATATGTCTATTTTAATATGGAAGTAAGGATGTTTTATAACCATAAGTTTCACGTGCATCTTGGATATCCAAGATCCGAAATAGTTATCGATAGTTCATACAAGTATCGCTCCGGGTGGGAATCAAACCCACAACCTGAGACTCCTAGGCCAATAGCTTAGCATTTGCATCAAACGGTGGCATAATTACACTATTATTATGCCACCGTTATTAGTCACTACTAAACCAAATTTTTCTTTGTAACATTAATTTATAGTATTTAGTGCTGCAAAATAAAAAAAGTTTTTGATATGTTTTGGCGCCAAGACATCGATTAAATAGACGTTCTTTATTTGAAAATATTTTTTTTGTTTCGACTTCAGTACGACAGTGATCGTAAGTTGTTAAATGTGTATTTACTACGGATACGTTTCGATTTGAAATGAAGACGCGTTCTTTGATATAACATTGATGCATTTTTAAATAAGTTGCATTCCTATTAAGCCCGAGTTTCACTTCTAAATCATAAACTTGTTTTTCTGTTGTCAACTATGCTTAGATGACAACAGAATAACGAGTTTAGGTATTGCTACCTACCTTTTTTATGGTGTCATCTCTTATTAGTCAAGTAATAAAATAAAAATGAAACGCTTTGAGCGAAACTCTGTTGATATTAGAAATTAAGAAGTGTAAAAGATAATATAAAAAAGTTGAATATTGACAATTGTTCCCCGTAAACTGCCTAGTTTGTGGAAAGGTAATAAAAAGGTAATAATAATTTAACGATTATAAAGACAGTAATAATTTTGTTAGATAACAAAATATTTGGGAAAATTTATTAACAAATCCGATTTAATTTTTTTTTTGGATGTTTGCTGAATTGTAAAATTTTCAATATACCCTCGAAACATTAATAATTGCATCTTAAAAAACATAAAATTCTTAAGATTTTTTGTTACTACGATAAATTTGCACCACCGAAACCACCGTCTGCCTGTAAGGTAATAAATATACTTAGTTGTACATCTCTTCAAAATTTTTAGAGACCAGTCCCATGTCGCCACTACGTAAATGCTACGAAAATGCTAATAGCATTTGGCATGTCGCAATCGCCGCAATTTGTTTGAAAAAGATAGAGAATATGACTTAACAGATATAAACACTTGCAGTATTATTTATTCATTTGAAAGTTACTAACTACACGTTTGTTCTAAGTTTTCGTATTTTTCGTATTTTCGCGATTAAAACTTAGAAACACCTCAATTCTATACCATTCCCATGAGGTCGGTAACAAAATTATCGAAAGACAATTTGGGCAATGATTAGAAATCTTCTAGAGGACTGTACTCTAATTGAGAACCTGGAACCGCTAAACGTTTGTGTTTATTTATCACTTGTTAGTATGTGCCATGGTCTAATCAGAAATGGTTACATACGTTGACGAGTTAAGGGTGTCAGAATGAATGGAAATACAAACATTGATTTATATATTCGTCCACAGTGTTCAGAAGTAATCATTGTGCATTTTGAATCATATAACAAATTACTTATCGTTACCAACACAAACACTAACTAAGAAAATGAACGATCTTCTCGAGGTGGTCAATCGAGCTTTTACATTAATGTTTCAAGTATCAAAATAGCTCCACGAGCCCGTTAATAGAAGCCTGTCATTAGAATGTTATTCCTTTTTTAGAACGGCACCACATACTTCGAGTGAGCCACCTAATCGATTGCTGACCATATGCCTCTGTGGTAATATCGATCCCGGTGACTACTAATTAAAGCCGGTCGTTGTTCTTTGTAGTAAGGTTAATGGCTCATATCTATTTTTGTAATTTTCACGTGTTAGTAAATCATTCAACGTCGGTCAATGACGATTAGTTTATAAAAATAAAAAAATAAATAAAAAAAACAATGCTTCCATTTGGCTGCAGTGTTAGTATTTTTATCATGATTCGTCGGCGCCCTATTTCATTTCTGCCACTGAAGTATTAAACGCGGTGGTAAGTTGTTAAATGTAAGTTGACTACGTTTACGCTTCAAGTCGAAATGAGGACGCATTCTTTGATACAATATTGATAAAATGAGAAATAAGTTTAATTTTTATCAAGACAGATAGTATACGAGTTACACTTCTTAATTATAAACTTGCCATACTGTTGCCAACTAAGTATTAGCTCAGTGATATTACCATAGTATTATTAATGTTTTTTTCTACTATCTACACCTCAACTGCTATATAGCGCAGTTTCTCAGTCTAAATCCCCAACCCCAAGCACAATTGCTCTATTTCATTGAAGTCAATTTAGAAGAAAAGTGACGGTTGGCTGGTAATACTCTCTAAAAGTATTTATTATTTCACATACTTGTGTCATGTTTATTTTTTGCCCAATTGACATTTAGAAAAGTCAAGAACATGGTGAGGATGGAAAGAAAAGTTTATGTCTTTTACAAGAGTACCGCCTACACAGTTAAATAGTCCCTTTCTCGATTCGAATATAAGTTTAAAAAAAGATATCGTTTCTTTTCACCTAAGACAATAAAACTTGAAGATAGAATGTTAGTGAAACATAAGCCATGTGTGATTAATTTCATATTGTGTAAAATAAAAATAAAACAGTAAAATATATTAAAAATTTATACGACGCAGCAGGCAGATCCACACAGCAGCCCCAGCTGCTCACTGAGTCGGCTCGAACGAAGTACCGCGACCTCAGAGAAGAATGAAGTGGAATTGTTTCTGCTTCCGCGTTTTGTCCGGTAGGTAAAGTGGCTGGTGGCCCATCCCCCTCCCTCTCCTTCCTCTCTCTCTCATTCCCCTTTCTACCCCTGCCTTCAACACCTTTCCCTCCCTCTCCCTCCGCCCCATTCTTCATCTCCCTCCCACCTCTCGCACTGCGTCGCACCCGCACCCGCCCTCTTACAGGAGTAAGGGTAGTAGAGAGTAGTAGGAGTAGGAACTCCTACTACTCTCTTTTTAACTTTTCAGCTGCCTCCGTGGGCTAGTGGTATAGGCCCGCGCTTTGCAAATCGGAGGTCGTGGGTTCGAATCCCGCGAAGGGCAATGACTTTGTGTTGTTGTTT